>JAGVSN010000023.1:0-195000 GCA_022651745.1 Parapsyche elsis
ATTAAATTTTTTGTTTTTCCCCAATCCCCAATTTATTTTTATTTTAAAATTTTCAAATTTAAAAACCACGGGGGTATTTTAAAAAAAAATTTTTTTTCCTTATTCATTTATTTAAAAATTTTTTTCCCCAAAATGTTTTATTTAAAAAAAAATTTTACCAAAAATAAAAATTTTTTAATATAATTAAAAAATTTTGCTTTTGAAAGTTTTTATTAAAAAATTTTTAAAAAACCCAACCCAAAACGTTTTTTTTTGAAAAAATTATAAAAAGGCAAATTTCCCAAAACAACAAATTTTTTCATTCCTTTAAAAAAAAAACCCCAAAAATGGGTTTTTTTTTAATTTTTTTATACAAATCAAATTCCCCCCCTTTTTTTAAAAAATTTAAAATTTTTTTTTTATTTTAAAAATATTTCCCCCCAAAATTTTAAAAATTTTTAAAATTTTTAAAAATTTTTTTAAAATTAATTTTAAAATTTTTTCCCCTTGGGGTTTTTAAAAAAAATTTTTACCAAAAGACAGAAAAGAAAATTTAAAAAATTTTTAAAAAAAAAACATTATTTTTTTCCATTTTCTTTTTCCCTTTTTTGAAAAAACCCAAATTTTTTTAAAAATTTTTTAAAAATTTTTAAAATTAAAACCCAAAAAAAATTACCTTTTTCCCTTTTTTCCCTTTTTTTTTGGGGTTCCCCAAAAAAGGTTAAATTTTAAAATTTAAAAATCATTTCCCCCCCGTTTTCCCTTTTTAATTTTTTCAAAAATTCTTTTTTTAAATATTTTAAAAAAAAAAATTTTAAATAAAAACTTTTGTTTTCCCTCCCTAATTAAAAATTTAAAAAGGGGAATTTTTTTAAACCCCTTTTTTTTTTTTTTTTTTTTTTTTTTTTTTTTTTTTTTTTTTTTTTTTTTTTTTTTTTTTTTTTTTTTTTTTTTTTTTTTTTTTTTTTTTTTTTTTTTTTTTTTTTTTTTTTTTTTTTTTTTTTTTTTTTTTTTTTTTTTTTTTCACGATTTTTCATTAATTTTGTCGAATTAATTTGAAAACATTGAAAACCTAAATTTAATCCTACCCCACCCAATATAACCCCACCACAGATGGTTATTTTGTAAAAATATTCATAAATAAACTGCTTAAAACGAAAACTAAAAAAAAGTCAACCTAACTTGACCTTCGCCAAATTTCACGATTTTTTTCATTAATTTTGTCGAATTAATTTAAAAACATTGAAAAGTAAATTTAATCCTACCCCACCCAATATAACCCCACCACAGATGGTTATTTTTAAAAAATATTCATAAATAAACTGCTTAAAACGAAAACTAAAAAAAGTCAACCTAACTTGACCCAACTTCGCCAAATTTCACGATTTTTCATTAATTTTGTCGAATTAATTTGAAAACATTGAAAACTAAATTTAATCCTACCCCACCCAATAACCCCACCACAGATGGTTATTTTGTAAAAATATTCATAAATAAACTGCTTAAAACGAAAACTAAAAAGTCAACCTAACTTGACCCAACTTCGCCAAATTTCACGATTTTTCATTAATTTTGTCGAATTAATTTAAAAACATTGAAAAGTAAATTTAATCCTACCCCACCCAATATAACCCCACCACAGATGGTTATTTTGTAAAAATATTCATAAATAAACTGCTTAAAACGAAAACTAAAAAGTCAACCTAACTTGACCCAACTTCGCCAAATTTCACGATTTTTCATTAATTTTGTCGAATTAATTTGAAAACATTGAAAACTAAATTTAATCCTACCCCACCCAATATAACCCCACCACAGATGGTTATTTTGTAAAAATATTCATAAATAAACTGCTTAAAACGAAAACTAAAAAAGTCAACCTTACTTGACCCAACTTCGCCAAATTTCACGATTTTTCATTAATTTTGTCGAATTAATTTGAAAACATTGAAAAGTAAATTTAATCCATCTACCCCACCCAATATAACCCCACCACAGATGGTTATTTTGTAAAAATATTCATAAATAAACTGCTTAAAACGAAAATAAAAAAAAAAAGTCAACCTAACTTGACCCAACTTCGCCAAATTTCACGATTTTTTTTTCATTTTTGTCGAATTAATTTGAAAACATTGAAAACTAAATTTAATCCTACCCCACCAATATAACCCCCCACACAGATGGTTATTTTGTAAAAATATTCATAAATAAATAAACTGCTTAAAACGAAAACTAAAAAACTAAAAAAGTCAACCTAACTTGACCCAACTTCGCCAAATTTCACGATTTTTCATTAATTTTGTCGAATTAATTTGAAAACATTGAAAAGTAAATTTAATCCTACCCCACCCAATATAACCCCACCACAGATGGATGGTTTTTTGTAAAAATATTCATAAATAAACTGCTTAAAACGAAAAAAAAAAAAGTCAACCTAACTTGACCCAACTTCGCCAAATTTCACGATTTTTCATTAATTTTGTCGAATTAATTTGAAAACATTGAAAACTAAATTTAATCCTACCCCACCCAATATAACCCCACCACAGATGGTTATTTTGTAAAAATATTCATAAATAAACTGCTTAAAACGAAAACTAAAAAGTCAACCTAACTTGACCCAACTTCGCCAAATTTCACGATTTTTCATTAATTTTGTCGAATTAATTTGAAAACATTGAAAACTAAATTTAATCCTACCCCACCCAATATAACCCCACACAGATGGATGGTTATTTTGTAAAATATTCATAAATAAACTGCTTAAAACGAAAACTAAAAAAGTCAACCTAACTTGACCCAACTTCGCCAAATTTCACGATTTTTCATTAATTTTGTCGAATTAATTTGAAAACATTGAAAACTAAATTTAATCCTACCCCACCCAATATAACCCCACCACAGATGGTTATTTTGTAAAAATATTCATAAATAAACTGCTAAAAAAACGAAAACTGAAAAAAGTCAACCTAACTTGACCCAACTTCGCCAAATTTCACGATTTTTTTTTCATTAATTTTGTCGAATTAATTTGAAAACATTGAAAACTAAATTTAATCCTACCCCACCCAATATAACCCCACCACAGATGGTTATTTTGTAAAAATATTCATAAATAAACTGCTTAAAACGAAAACTAAAAAGTCAACCTAACTTGACCCAACTTCGCCAAATTTCACGATTTTTCATTAATTTTGTCGAATTAATTTGAAAACATTGAAAAAATTTAATCCTACCCCACCCAATATACCCCACCACAGATGGTTATTTTGTAAAAAAAATATTCATAAATAAACTGCTTAAAACGAAAAAACTAAAAAAGTCAACCTAACTTGACCCAACTTCGCCAAATTTCACGATTTTTCATTAATTTTTGTCGAATTAATTTGAAAACATTGAAAAGTAAATTTAATCCTACCCCACCCAATATAACCCCACCACAGATGGTTATTTTGTAAAAATATTCATAAATAAACTGCTTAAAACGAAAACTAAAAAAGTCAACCTAACTTGACCCAACTTCGCCAAATTTCACGATTTTTTCATTAATTTTGTCGAATTAATTTAAAAACATTGAAAAGTAAATTTAATCCCCCCCCCCCAATATAACCCCACCACAGATGGTTATTTTGTAAAAAATATTCATAAATAAACTGCTTAAAACGAAAAAAAAAAAGTCAACCTAACTTGACCCAACTTCGCCAAATTTCACGATTTTTCATTAATTTTGTCGAATTATTTAATTTAAAAACATTGAAAATAAATTTAATCCTACCCCACCCAATATAACCCCACCACAGATGGTTATTTTGTAAAAATATTCATAAATAAACTGCTTAAAACGAAAAAAAAAAAAGTCAACCTAACTTGACCCAACTTCGCCAAATTTCACGATTTTTCATTAATTTTGTCGAATTAATTTGAAAACATTGAAAAGTAAATTTAATCCTACCCCACCCAATATAACCCCACCACAGATGGTTATTTTTTAAAAAAATATTCATAAATAAACTGCTTAAAACGAAAACTAAAAAAAAGTCAACCTAACTTGACCCAACTTCGCCAAATTTCACGATTTTTCATTAATTTTGTCGAATTAATTTAAAACATTGAAAAGTAAATTTTTACCCCACCAAATATAACCCCACCACAGATGGTTATTTTGTAAAAATATTTAAATAAACTGCTTAAAACGAAAACTAAAAGTCAACCTAACTTTTCGCCAAATTTCACGATTTTTCATTAATTTTGTCAATTAATTTGAAAACATTGAAAAGTAAATTTAATCCTACCCCACCCAATATAACCCCACCACAGATGGTTATTTTGTAAAAATATTCATAAATAAACTGCTTAAAACGAAAACTAAAAAAGTCAACCTAACTTGACCCAACTTCGCCAAATTTCACGATTTTTTCATTAATTTTGTCGAATTAATTTGAAAACATTGAAAAGTAAATTTAATCCTACCCCACCCAATATAACCCCACCACAGATGGTTATTTTGTAAAAATATTCATAAATAAACTGCTTAAAACGAAAACTAAAAAAGTCAACCTAACTTGACCCAACTTTGCCAAATTTCACGATTTTTTTTCATTAATTTTGTCGAATTAATTTGAAAACATTGAAACCTAAATTTAATCCTACCCCACCCAATATAACCCCACCACAGATGGTTATTTTGTAAAAATATTCATAAATAAACTGCTTAAAACGAAAACTAAAAAGTCAACCTAACTTGACCCAACTTCGCCAAATTTCACGATTTTTTTCATTAATTTTGTCGAATTAATTTAAAACATTGAAAAGTAATTTAATCCCCCCCCCAATATAACCCCACCACAGATGGATTTTGTAAAAATATTCATAAATAAACTGCTTAAAACGAAAACTAAAAAAGTCCCCCCAAATTTCACGATTTTTCATTAATTTTGTCGAATTAATTTTTTGTAAATTTAATCCTACCCCACCCAATATAACCCCACCACAGATGGTTATTTTTTAAAAATATTCATAAATAAACTGCTAAAAACGAAAACTAAAAAGTCAACCTAACTTGACCCAACTTCGCCAAATTTCACGATTTTTCATTAATTTTGTCGAATTAATTTGAAAACATTGAAAAGTAAATTTAATCCTACCCCACCCAATATAACCCCACCACAGATGGTTATTTTGTAAAATATTCATAAATAAACTGCTTAAAACGAAAACTAAAAAGTCAACCTAACTTGACCCAACTTCGCCAAATTTCACGATTTTTCATTATTTTTGTCGAATTAATTTGAAAACATTGAAAAGTAAATTTAATCCTACCCCACCCAATATAACCCCACCACAGATGGTTATTTTGTAAAAATATTCATAAATAAACTGCTTAAAACGAAAACTAAAAAGTCAACCTAACTTGACCCAACTTCGCCAAATTTCACGATTTTTTTTTCATTAATTTTGTCGAATTAATTTGAAAACATTGAAACTAAATTTAAACCCCACCCAATATACCCCACCACAGATGGTTATTTTGTAAAAATATTCATAAATAAACTGCTTAAAACGAAAACTAAAAAAGTCAACCTAACTTGACCCAAGCCAAATTTCACGATTTTTCATTAATTTTGTCGAATTAATTTAAAAACATTGAAAATAAATTTAATCCTATAAATACCACAGATTATTTGTAAAAATATTCATAAATAAACTGCTTAAAAAACGAAAACTAAAAAAGTCAACCTAACTTGACCCAACTTCGCCAAATTTCAATTTTTTTTTTTCATTAATTTTGTCGAATTAATTTAAAACATTGAAAAGTAAATTTAATCCTACCCCACCCAATATAACCCCACCACAGATGGTTATTTTGTAAAAATATTCATAAATAAACTGCTTAAAACGAAAACTAAAAAAGTCAACCTAACTTGACCCAACTTCGCCAAATTTCACGATTTTTCATTAATTTTGTCGAATTAATTTAAAAACATTGAAAAGTAAATTAAATCCTACCCCCCCAATATAACCCCACCACAGATGGTTTTTGTAAAAATATTCATAAATAAACTGCTTAAAACGAAAACTAAAAAAGTCAACCTAACTTGACCCAACTTCGCCAAATTTCACGATTTTTTCATTAATTTTGTCGAAATAAATTTAAAACATTGAAAACTAAATTTAATCCTACCCCACCCAATATAATAACCCCACCACAGATGGTTATTTTGTAAAAATATTCATAAATAAACTGCTTAAAACGAAAACTAAAAAAGTCAACCTAACTTGACCTTGACCCAACTTCGCCAAATTTCACGATTTTTCATTAATTTTGTCGAATTAATTTGAAAACATTGAAAAGTAAATTTAATCCTACCCCACCCAATATAACCCCACCACAGATGGTTATTTTGTAAAAAATATTCATAAATAAACTGCTTAAAACGAAACTAAAAAAGTCAACCTAACTTGACCCAACTTCGCCAAATTTCACGATTTTTCATTAATTTTGTCGAATTAATTTGAAAAACATTGAAAACTAAATTTAATCCTACCCCACCCAATATAACCCCACCACAGATGGTTATTTTGTAAAAATATTCATAAATAAACTGCTTAAAACGAAAACTAAAAAAAGTCAACCTAACTTGACCCAACTTCGCCAAATTTCACGATTTTTTTCATTAATTTTGTCGAATTAATTTGAAAACATTGAAAAGTAAATTTAATCCTACCCCACCCAATATAACCCCACCACAGATGGTTATTTTGTAAAAATATTCATAAATAAACTGCTTAAAAAACGAAAACTAAAAAAGTCAACCTAACTTGACCCAACTTCGCCAAATTTCACGATGATTTTTTTTCATTAATTTTGTCGAATTATTTGAAAACATTGAAAACTAAATTTAATCCTACCCCACCCAATATAACCCCCACCACAGATGGTTATTTTGTAAAAAAATATTCATAAATAAACTGCTTAAAACGAAAACTAAAAAAGTCAACCTAACTTGACCCAACTTCGCCAAATTTCACGATTTTTCATTAATTTTGTCGAATTAATTTAAAACATTGAAAACTAAATTTAATCCTACCCCACCAATATAATATAACCCCCACAGATGGTTATTTTGTAAAATATTCATAAATAAACTGCTTAAAACGAAAACTAAAAAGTCAACCTAACTTGACCCAACTTCGCCAAATTTCACGATTTTTCATTAATTTTGTCGAATTAATTTATAAACATTGAAAAGTAAATTTAATCCTACCCCACCCAATATAACCCCACCACAGATGGTTATTTTGTAAAAATATTCATAAATAAACTGCTTAAAACGAAAACTAAAAAAGTCAACCTAACTTGACCCAACTTCGCCAAATTTCACGATTTTTTTTCATTAATTTTGTCGAATTAATTTAAAAACATTGAAAAGTAAATTTAATCCTACCCCACCCAATATAACCCCACCACAGATGGTTATTTTGTAAAAATATTCATAAATAAACTGCTTAAAACGAAAACTAAAAAGTCAACCTAACTTGACCCAACTTCGCCAAATTTCACGATTTTTCATTAATTTTGTCGAAATAATTTGAAAACATTGAAAACTAAATTTAATCCTACCCCACCCAATATAACCCCACCACAGATGGTTATTTTGTAAAAATATTCATAAATAAACTGCTTAAAACGAAAACTAAAAAGTCAACCTAACTTGACCCAACTTCGCCAAATTTCACGATTTTTCATTAATTTTGTCGAATTAATTTTAAAACATTGAAAAGTAAATTTAATCCTACCCCACCACAGATGGTTATTTTGTAAAAATATTCATAAATAAACTGCTTAAAACGAAAACTAAAAAAGTCAACCTAACTTGACCCAACTTCGCCAAATTTCACGATTTTTCATTAATTTTGTCGAATTAATTTGAAAACATTGAAAACTAAATTTAATCCTACCCCACCCAATATAACCCCACCACAGATGGTTATTTTGTAAAAATATTCATAAATAAACTGCTTAAAACGAAAACTAAAAAGTCAACCTAACTTGACCCAACTTCGCCAAATTTCACGATTTTTCATTAATTTTGTCGAAATAATTTGAAAACATTGAAAAGTAAATTTAATCCTACCCCACCCAATATAACCCCACCACAGATGGTTATTTTGTAAAAATATTCATAAATAAACTGCTTAAAACGAAAACTAAAAAGTCAACCTAACTTGACCCAACTTCGCCAAATTTCACGATTTTTCATTAATTTTGTCGAATTAATTTAAAAACATTGAAAAGTAAATTAAATCCTACCCCACCCAATATAACCCCACCACAGATGGTTATTTTGTAAAAATATTCATAAATAAACTGCTTAAAACGAAAAAAAAAAAAAGTCAACCTAACTTGACCCAACTTCGCCCAAATTTCACGATTTTTCATTAATTTTGTCGAATTAATTTGAAAACATTGAAAACTAAATTTAATCCTACCCCACCCAATAACCCCCCCCACAGATGGTTATTTTGTAAAAAATATTCATAAATAAACTGCTTAAAACGAAAACTAAAAGTCAACCTAACTTGACCCAACTTCGCCAAATTTCACGATGGTTTTTTTCATTAATTTTGTCGAATTAATTTGAAAACATTGAAAAGTAAATTTAATCCTACCCCACCTAATATAACCCCACCACAGATGGTTATTTTGTAAAAATATTCATAAATAAACTGCTTAAAACGAAAACTAAAAAGTCCACCTAACTTGACAAAACTTCGCCAAATTTCACGATTTTTCATTAATTTAGAAACATTGAAAACTAAATTTAATCCTACCCTACCCAATATTACCCCACCACAGATGGTTTTGATTTTCCAGTCTCTGAGTATACCTGTCATCGGTTTTGACGTTTGTAATCCATAATATTTCAATATTCACTTTGTAAACCGTTGCATAAGTGCACTTTGATGTACTCGCTGTAGTGCAGGGCATATTAATGATCAATCTATGATTAGTATGTTTAATATTATATAATTCCATCACTCTATCAAACCAAACGATGTTTTTAATTTTGTTTATATAAAAGTATACGTCATAACTAATTGTCTGTGGTTATAATAATTTCAAGTATTGTTCTATTGTTGACAACAACTATTTAATACTTCTGACGGCGCATTTCAATTTGTATAATAATAACTAAAAAAATACTGAATACAAAAAGATAAAAAAAACATTTATATTTTCTTTCCCCGAGGACATTCAAGTCGAACTCTACTGCTCGTTATTCCGGAACGTCTTCGATAAACAACTCGAATGAAATGAGAAAGTAAACGGAGGGGGAAAAAAAGGAAATACGTTTCTCATTACGTATTTGCATAGTCAGATTGCACCCGAGGATAAATTTATAAAGGATGCATTTATTTCCATTAATACATATGTATGTATGTTACGACGAATTATTGTAACTGGCTCTTACGCGAAAAAATAAATATTCACGAAATCAGCAAAATATCTGCTAATTACGTGTATGTATCCATTTCTTATTTCGAGAAAATTACAATAAGCTTAATCTACATTGACATCTAAGCTTAAGTACTGCTCCATATCTCACAAATCTGTCAAACGCAAAATTTGGCGGACCATTTTCTTAATTTGTTGCAGTTTGAACCTACAAAGATGATAATGTTTAAATCGAAACAGCTGTGCCAGAAAATTAAAACGATAGTATTCTAATTCAAGGTTCAGATAGAAGACTAAGAATCAGTTGATTTAGAAGACAGAAGCTAAAATTCCGAATAAAATGATTCATTTTTCTTTTATTATATTTTATGTGTGTGAACATAATTATGTACTATGAACATTTTGAATTTGAATAATGATACTAGTGTAAGCCCGTTGAATATCCACGGAGCGCTTTCTCATCACCCGTACTGAAAAATAATATTTAATTTAATAATTTAATATAGTTGTTGCATAGATGGCGCGTTACAACAACGTAACAATTTAGCAAAGTCGCGAGCCTATTGACAATTAATATTGTCAAATCGTAGCAGGCCCGTCATCGCCTCCGTTTTATGATAGTGTTAGCACGACCTCATTCCAACCTGGTGATCACGGGTTCAAATCCCACTCGCGCGACGTTCTGGTTTTTTAAATTATTTACATCGGCGAGCGTTATCAGCAGACAGACAGACAGGCAGACGGATTTTGGCTATTATATATACATACATATATAATACTATATTTTATTTTTCTACACGTTATTTTGGATCGTATCCCATCATTTTGTATAAGCTCCATGTCTTTTTCGTTGAACGAATCTCTCGCTTAAATCAAGGGACAGGTGTATTTATATATCTATGTACATATCTATGTGTACATATTTGAGAAACGGATACAGATCACTGTACAATTTCGAATAGCTATGCAGCTCGTGGAATGTCTTAGACGTGGATATCATATTAGCTATTGACATAGCAATTTAGGAATGCTTTGGCTGCCACTGGACCCAACCAACGTTGAGGTCAGTGGGTCAGGGAATGGCCAGGGACGTACTGGAGAAAAATTGGCGATACCCAACCCCGGAAACGTGAAACAAAACATGACAACGCACATAATGAGTGAAGTTTCACGTCGACCCCTAATTTTGACCGTGCAATTATAATAATGATCCACAATGCTACATACATACAATGTATATACATATTCTAGATATGTACATATGTATGTATATATGTACCTGTATTCGATAAGATGATTAATTCAGTGCGCACAATCGCAAAATTTCCGCAAGCATTGCCGTTCCAAGAATATTAAAAATTGGTGAAGTTTTAAAATATTTATATCGCTGAAATTAATAAGGCTACAATACAGTAATGAAAAATATTAACATCTTAATGTTCATATTGTTCTCTTTAAAGAGATAGTGGTTTTTGGCAAACAGATAATTATTAATGATAGAACTAGCGCTGGAAAAAAAAAAGCAAAAATACGCATTTTATATATGTACATACTTTTTTTTTTTTTTTTTTATTTTTTTTTTTTCGTTTTAAAATATACCGATGTGACTTCACAGGAATCCCTAAAACGCCACATCGGCCAGATACATAATATAAATATAGAATTAAAATGAGAATTATAATAAAAATATTAATAATGATAACAAAACCAAAAAATAATTATAATAATAATATTAAAAAATGATAATAATAAATAATAATAATAATATTAATAACAATAATAATAACAATTAATAATAATAACAATAATAATAACAGTATTAATAATAATAACAATAATAATAACAGTATTAATAATAATAACAAAATAATTGCATAAGAAAAAAAAAAAATTATATATCAAAAAAAATCCAAAAATACTGACAAGTTGCTGTCAGAGATCATGAACAAGTCAACACTCCTAGCAATCCGATTTAAAAGTGTTATCGCACTCGATACCGGCGAGTTGACGAGCATACAGGTTCGTGCGTGCACAGGCAAGAAAAGAGACCGCGCTCGAGACTCATGGGAATGCTCTGGAACCCATAAACGAAGCTCCTTGAGAATCTCCGGATTATCTACCCGACCCTTTAATAATCCAGAAAAATGTTTGATCAAGCAAACTTTTCTCCGAGTTTCAATGATCTGTATCCCAACATTCCTAATAAAATGCACTGGGATACAGAAACGGGTAAAACCATACTCCTTCATATACAGGTGCCGAAGAAATTTCTTCTGCACTCTCTCGATAAGTAAACAGTACTTCGCCTCAGAGGGGCACCAAATCTCGGAACCAGACTCCAATATACTACGGACTAAAGCGCCATACAGAACACGCAGCACAAACAGGTTGTTAAAATGACGCGCATTCCGCATGACAAATCCAAGCATCCTAGAAGACCTGTTACAAATGTCTGCGATGTGTCTGTCAAATCTCCATCCAGCCTCGAATGTAACTCCCAAATCCCTGGTGTATGACACTCTCATTAGATCACTTTCACCGATATTGTAAGAGTGAAGTAATGGAGCGTAGGATCTGGAGTAGGAAATGAAAAAAATGGAGCACAACTAGTGCAAGCCCGTTGAAAATCAACGGATGTTTGTGTGAGTGAGGATAAGTGTATTTAATATTTTTTATAGTTGTTGCATACATACAACACGTAACAATTTAGCAAAGTCGCGAGCCTATTAAGAATTTATATTGTCAAATTGTAGCAGGCTCGTCATCGCCTCCGTTTGGATCATAGGGTAAGCGCTCAATATTCCGAACTGATGATCTCGGTTTCAAATCCCACTGGCGCGACGTTCTGGTTTTTTAATTATTTACCTCGGCGAGCGTTATCAGCAGACACACAGACAGACAGACAAACAGACAGACAGACGGTATAGGGCTATTACATATATGATTAGATTCGAATTTTCTTTTGTTTACGTTTACATATGTATGTATGTATGTATATACATATATTTCAAGCGCCAATTTCGATATTAGTTATTATCCGTTTGGCAAAAACTAGCATATCATTAGAAAGAGGACGATGTGTTCTTTAAATAACATGTGCTTTGCATCATAAGTTATTAGTAATTTGTTGAAAATAACACCGGTTTTTTAATGACCGTTGTGTCCGTACTTATATTGTACATAATATGTACATATGTTTTGAGTGAAAGGGGAGGGGGAGGGGTTATAAATACCCCATTTCGATAATTTGCAATCACAGGGTACGTTTAAAGCTTGTATTCAATCGACCGTGAGGGGTTCTATGGTTAATTAATTAAGTTTTCCGGTTCAATTATACACACAAGCGTACTTAAGCGGTACCCGTGTACGTTTGCGCTCGAAGAATTTACAGAAAATAATATTTTTCCATGAAAATAATATTCGCGGATGACGTCAAAGTCTCGAAAATCTGCGCCGTGTTTATTTTTGTCGGCGAAAATTTATTTTGAGCTTAATTTACATTGACTTTTGCCGTTTGTGCGTAAAATTGTCCGTGTAATGAGATACGCCTACCGAAATTTGCGTTGAAAAAAACTCACGCTTCCGGTTGTACAAATTGACTTTATTGATTTAAAAAAAATATGTTCTAATTGGTGAAACTTTAGAGCTCACAATTTGACAATAAAGGTAAAAAAATAATACCTCAGAAAGTATTGATTTAAATTATTTTAAAAAAGCAGTAACGATGTTGATACCATTGAGTATTTTAATGTTGGTATATTTTGATGATTCAATTATGATAGTTAATTTCAACTAAATGATCTTCAGTGAACGTTTAAATCACAAAGCAGCCAGTCAAATTTAAATATATTTTAAACTTTCTGTATAATTAGTATGGTTAATTTAATTCAACGACATTCAAAAAGTGCACATCAAGAGAAAATACTCCTTATATTCTTTAGCTGACTCAAGAAAGTGTTTTTATAAGCAAAATAAACTTAGAAACTCATCTTTACTTGAGCATAACCTTTGGTTTTATTCAAATTAGATTATTATTATTCTCTTACCTCCAGTAAAGGTCAATCTTATAAATATGTATGTAATAGCGGTTTTAGACATTTCATTTAAACTGTAAATATACAATACTTTTATATTATAGAAATTTTACTTTTAGAAAGTCCTATGACATTTTAATTGTCCACATACACGCGTAATGTAATATTAATGAATAGTTCCATTTTAATCGATTGTATTAAAAATAGCATACATCTACCAAAAGAAATTATTCGAATTCGAAATGAAATAGATACGCATTGTTCAATAATAATTAAACTACCTAGTACTTTATTGTTGTTGACTGCGAAGTATAAAGATATAAATAGCCAAAGGAAACGTTTCAAATCGTTAATCTTTGACGTCGCTAATCTATTTATAGAATTTATATACAAAGGGTTACATGTGCGTAACAAAATAACCCTTTTCTAAATATAGAATCGTAGTCAAGTAAAAAAATTCGGGTGTGGCCAACCCATGACTTTATCCATATATTTGAGGAATACAAAGAGTAACGAAATTATTTTTTTAAGTACATACGTAAGTAAATAAAACGCATGCACACCACCACACCGACCAAAATACATACATAAATATCATGAAATTACTATATTGAGTGCGCGCGCGTATGTGAAATACGATCTTCGGGTTACATGTGCGTAACAAAATAACCCTTTTCCGCATCATTTTCTAAAAATAGAATCGTAGTCGAGTAAAAAAACGAAATTTATCCTCTTTATAAATCAAGTCGAAAAGTATGTCAAAAATAAATACACATTCAATTAGATGCTTTGAATTGACGCATAATAAAAATTATAGGAATACGTTAATTCAAAAGGTCTGTGGACTAAATTAACGAAAATTGCACAAATTTTGATCACATTGAATGTTGATTGTACATATTGAGTGTTGATTACATTTAATTAAATGCTAATTACATTGAATGTTGATTGTATTAAGTTAAATTACATTAAACGTTGATTACATTGAGAGTTTATTACAACCACAATACAAAGCTCATTAGCACGAGTGTTGCAATTACAGTAGACGTCGATTACGTAAAACGTTAATTGTATTAAAGTTGATCACACAAAACGTTAATTGTATTAAACCATTGAAAGATCGCGGATTAAATCACTGACGAACACACAATGTAAATTATATATGTAGTTTAATAGTCAATAGAAAAATTAAGTGCCAAAGTGACTTTTTATACATAAAAATAAAATCCACATTGTCCGCAAATTTTAACGATGTGGATGCAAGGTCTCTAACAAGCGTTTGAACCCCCCAAAGGGTTAATTAAGATGTCTCGCTAGCTAGCTAGCTAGCTATCTATCTATGTATCCATCTAGCTAGCTAGCTAGCTGTAGTCTTAACGTTTGCGCATGCGATTTTCCACGAAGCCAGGGCTTCCCAATTAGCCTGAATGTCTCCTAATTATCACAATCAACCGTGTGCAACTGGCTAAAGCTTGTATTGCCTCTAATGCGAAAACTAATGCCATTAAATCCACAGGTTGTGTGTGTGTGTATATGTACATATGTGGCATAGCAACTCCAGTTATTACTTTGATGTTACATCCGATCTACGTGACGTTTATTGGTATGTGTACATATGTACATACATATGTTCAGTGCATTACCTGTACGTATAAGCGTGAGCTGACTGCGTAATATCGGGCATATATGTATGTATGTACATATGTAGGTTTAGGTATGTTTCCGTACTTTCCTTCTGTCGAAATGGCTAAAATTGCGTTGAATACAATTTGAATTCAATCAATTGAATTTACGAAAGTTTAACTGTAAATGAGGCTATCAAATAATTGTTGACAGTTTCATATTTATTTATTTATTTATTTAAACAGGTTTAACCCAAATTCCAAACACAATTAATATACATTCAGTGGTCAAGATTAAGGGAAGGCAATTGAGCCATCCAAGATTCGCTCACGACATAGTTATAGTTGCATGCGACTCAGATTTACTAAATAGATTAATACAGTTAAAAAACGTTAGTATGAAAGTAGGTTAAAGTTATGTTAAATGAATTTTGCACGCAAAACTTAGTCACAGTAGATAATCATATTGTAGAGATATGTAGTTGATAGTTATTTATACCTAGTACAATTGGTGAATATGACTGGATGTAAAGAAGAAGAAATAAAACGAATAATGAAACTACATAGGATGGAGTGCTTTTGGAACAATGAACATTAAAAAAGAAGGCATACGACCAATCCGTACTGCCAGTTATGACGTATGGATGTAAAACGTGGATGCTAAATTCAAGAATACTACGTAAGATCCAGAAACGCATCGAAAAATGTATGCTTGGTATAACAATTGATAAATATGACTGGATGTAAAGAAGAAGAAATAAAACGAATAATGAAACTAGGATGGAGTGCTTTTGGAACAATGGACATTAAAAAAAATGGCATACGACCAATACGTACTGTCAGTTATGATGTATGGATGTGAAACGTGGATGCTAAATTCAAGAATACTACATAAGATCCAGTGCAAACAGATACGCATCGAAAGATGTATGCTTGGTATAACAATTGGTGAATATGACTGGATGTAAACAAGAAGAAATAAAACGAATAATGAAACTAGGATGGAGTGCTTTTGGAACAATGAACATTAAAAAAGAAGGCATACGACCAATACGTACTGCCAGTTATGACGTATGGATGTAAAACGTGGATGCTAAATTCAAGAATACTACATAAGATCCAGTGCACACAGATACGCATGGAAAGATGTATGCTTGGTATAACAATTGGTGAATATGACTGGATGTAAAGAAGAAGAAATAAAACGAAGAATGAAACTAGGATGGAGCGCTTTCGGAAGAAAGAACAAATACAACATCCTGCTATGCTTAAAAAATACGGCATACGACCAATGCGTACTGCCAGTTATGAAACGTGGATGCCGAATTCAAGAATGTTACGTAACATTCAGTGCACACAAATAATCATGTATGTTTGATAATAACAAGTCAATTAAAGTCTTAGTTATTGATCCTGTCGTGAAAATTTGGATTTATTAGCTATTGTTAAAAAGGCTCAGGGTAAAAATTTCAATCGTAACCGTTTGTACAAATGTTTGACGTATTAACGGAACGGTTTGAAAAAAGGAAAAAATGTTTGATTTAATATAATTTAATATAGGAAAGATTAAATCGTGGATCAAACAGCTTGCGCAACTGTACTCGTTACAGCAGATTTGAAAAAGTGTTGAAAATCGGTGTGCGAAAGTTGATCGTGGACTCAATTACACATAGTTTAGTTCAAACTTTTTGGTTTGGTTGCTTGGCTATCAAACAGTTTGCGCAACCGTATTCGTTTCACAAACTATGCGAAAAAGTTAAATATTATATTGCATAAAGTTATCCCCGTGAAATACAGTACGTCTAACGTTATACCTGTTGCATGCAGTAGTTCCAAAATAAAAATTTAAATAACATTCGATAAAATATTGCGTGACCAACTATTTAATTAAAAAGAAAGAAAACACTGTTTGAAAAGTGCTGGTTTGCGTGAGCAATACGACCTTTATGCGATTGCCATGTGTCCGTAGCGAATATACTCCAAGTTTTCCTATTTCATACCACCTGTTCCTCGTCTCGTGTGTTATCAATGAAAATTTTAGCATGGAATATATACTACATATGTATATGTACTGTATACTTTAATATTTGAGAAGTTGCGCTGTACCGAAAACAAACCGACAATATTCCGTTTGTTACAATTTTCGTTAATTTATACGTACACGTGTCAAATTGGAGTTTTGTGTATTTCGTACATATGTACATAATGGTGTACAATATAATTATTTATAGTAGAAACATATATGTAATATACGGTTATATGTTTCTACTATAAATAATCTCGTTTAACTTTCAACAATCTAAATGAATTTAACCTTCTAAAGTGGCTCACTTGATTTCAAGCGTTGTCTCTTCACTTTTTGACAAACATTTTACCGTCTAGTAGTAAAGTAGCAAGTACTCTTCAGTGGTATTTTATATAATTTTTTTGGGGAAAGAAATAGAATGAAGAAGAAAAGGACAATGAATCAGTGGGTAGGAAGAATTTCAGGCATTTATGGAACCATCACAAAACATTGAAACATTGTGCCAGCACCCATAGAAATACTCGTGAATAAATCATTCGACCGCATTAGAAATTGATTCACAGTTGTAATGTTCTACCGATGAGCAATCGGTGTTTTATTAATAGCACACTAGCCACAATGCCCGGCGTTGCCCGGTTGAAAATATACATCATTCGCTCGTTCTTCAAGCTTAATAAATGTCTCACGCTCTTCATCTTTGTTTCTCAGCAGGAGGTTTTACATACATATGTATGTAGCTCGAGTTATTTGTTTAAAATTATATGCATGCGACTATATTATCACCCGGCGCCATCCGTCACAATCCACGAATTGCTAAATTAAGCTGTTGGTGGATGCTTCAATGATACGAACAGCACCTAAATAAATACGAAAAATTTGCAAGCGAGAGCGAGCGAGTGGCGCCAGCTGTGAGCGTAAACGGGACAGTTGCATAGTTGCACCATAACCTCACTGCAGATATGCCGCCATTTTGATCTTACAGCACACCATACACGATCATCGTATCTTGAGCACTCACCGGATATACGGATACTTTACCAGTAACGTGTACTATGTATATTAACGTAAGCGTTTGTCTGTCTGCCTGGATCATTGCGGTTACGCTAGCATTGCCAACATAATAAAATAAAAATTTGAGCGTTCTACTGGCAACGAGTCGCCATCTATCATATGTTGCTTTTATGAGCTGACAACGCTATTTTATGACCATACACCCATTCAATCAACGGTACACTATACAATTGTTTCAAGTACTGGTAAACGGGCTATAATACGATGTATTTTTATAGTACAAAAACCAACGAGCACTAATTACACTGTGCGACCTTTGCTGTCTGTGTGTGTGTGTCTGTCTGCTGATAACGCTCACCGATGAAAATAATTCAAAAACCAGAACGTCGCGCGAGTGGGATTTGAACCCGGTATCACCGAGCGCTTACGCGGCGAGCCAAACCAGATAATAATGAGCTGGCTTCAACTTGACTATTTATATAATAAAAAATAGACTTGCAACTTTGCTAAATTGTTCCGTTGTTATTATAACGCGCCACCTATGCGACAACTATAAAAAAAACCTATTAAATTTAAAACTATTTTTCAGTACGGGTGGTGAGAAACCGCTCCGTTGATATTCAACGGGATTACACTAGTTATACATATATACGTATATCCAGTATCGTACAACGCAACGGGGCGATGACGCGCCCGCTACGATTTGACAATATAAAATGAAAAATGACAATAGGTGACTTTGCCAAATTGTTACAACAACTATAAAAACTATTAAATTTAATATTATTTTTCAGTACGGGCGATGAGAACGCTCCGGGGGCTTATACTACATATATGTAATTGGATAAAGTCCTCAAAAATTGAGATATTTAGACAAAGTCAAATATTAATATTTTGAACGCCCCTTTCATATATCGATCGGGAACACACACGATAGGTACCCCCACGTGAAAATTATCGAATACTCGCATAAGGTACAACGCTCTCTCGCTTAACGGCGATTGCGTTAACGGCGCTCTGCGGCTGGCATTATTAGCGACCGGATGGGGGCAATGGAAAACACCACCCACCGGGGTGATAGTACGGAGAACGTCTGCGGATGTATGTGTGAGTGTGATGAGGGGGTGGTAAAAGTGGGTGGCTATGGGGTGTCGGCCGGTGAGCCCCCTTGTCCCGGGCAGCCCACGTGACTCGGTATCGATCGGGCTACGGAACCCCGGCCCCGCCGCACATCACACCCCCCTCACACCCTTCCCACCCTTAAAAACCCCCCAAAAAACACCCACCCTCATCCCTTACTTATACTATTTATAACGGGCTGGCTCACGGTGCACCCATGTGCACCCACAGGCTAGCTGACCTATGACACGCCGCACCCTGAAAACCCCCCCACCGCAATGCTCTCTACGTAGCCTTATCGTCCTTTTTTCTGCCCTATCAGTGTACAGGGCTAAATTCAAGAAGGCTACGTAAAGGTACGACCACACTAGGCGGAACTGCACGGCGCGGCACGGCGCGGCACGGCGCGGCACGGCGCGGCACGGCGCGGCACGGCGCGGCCAAAATATGGTCAGTAAACAATATTTGGCCACGCAATGCAGTTCCGCCTAGTGCGTTCTTACCTTTAGATCCAATGCACACAGATACGCATAGAATGATGTATAACAAGAGGAATGCATGGGTGAGAAGTATTTAATTTAATTTTTTAAAACTTTTATTTATCCATATCATCATTTTCAGCCGTTCACCATCCACTGCTGGATGAAGGCCTCTCCATTCCTCTTCCATTCCTGTTTGTCTTGAGCAATCTGCATCCACTTGACTGCACACAATCTTCTCAATTCATCAGCCCATCTTCCACTCGATCTTCCATTCTTCTCGCTATGTGTCCAGCCCATTGCCACTTCAACTTTTTCACCCGTACTGCTACATCTGCCACTTTGGTCATACTTCTTACCCATGTATTTATTTTGCGATCTCTTCTTATTATCCCAAGTATACATCATTCCATGCGTATCTGTGTGCACTAGATCTTACGCAGCAATTTTGAATTTAGCATTCACGTTTCACATCCATACGTCATAACTAGCGGTACGCATTGGTCGTATGCCTTCTTTTTTTAAGCACAGCAGAATGTTGGATTTAAAAACTATGTTCATTCTTCCAAAAGCACTCCATCCTAGTTTCATTCTTCGTTTTATTTATTTTTCTTTACATCCAGTCATATTCACCAATTGTCCTAGGTATAAATAACTATCTAGTGTGACTTACAATAAATGTGTGTTAGGTAATAATAGGAAAATAATCTTAATTTATCGTTAGTGTTTGTTTTTACAGTAGGAAAGTTTAAGTTAAAAAACCTATTTACAAATTATTTTTTTTTTTTAAAGGTGAGAAGTATGACCAAAGTGGCAGATATAGCAATTGGTGAATGTGACCGGATGTAAAGAAGAAGAAATAAAACGAATGATGAAACTATGTAGGATCGAGTGCTTTTGGAAGAATGAACGTAGTTTTTAAATCCATCATTCCGCTGTGCAAAAAAAAATAAGGCATACGACCAATGCGTTCTGCCAGTTATGACGTATGGATTTGAAACGTGAATGCTAAATTCAAAATTGCTGCGTAAGATCCAGTGCACACAGATACGCATGGAATGATGTATACTTGGGATAATAAGAGGAATGCATGGGTAATAAATAGGTATGACCAAAGTGGTAGATATACATAGCAATTGGTGAATGTGACCGGAAGAAGAAGAAATAAAACGAATGATGAAACTAGGATCGAGTGCTTTTGGAAGAATGAACGTAGTTTTTAAATCCATCATTCCGCTGTGCTAAAAAAAATAAGGCATACGACCAATGCGTTCTGCCAGTTATGACGTATGGATTTGAAACGTGAATGCTAAATTCAAAATTGCTGCGTAAGATCCAGTGCACACAGATACGCATGGAATGATGTATACTTGGGATAATAAGAGGAATGCATGGGTAATAAGTAGGTATGACCAAAGTGGTAGATATACATAGCAATTGGTGAATGTGACCGGAAGAAGAAGAAATAAAACGAATGATGAAACTAGGATCGAGTGCTTTTGGAAGAATGAACGTAGTTTTTAAATCCATCATTCCGCTGTGCTTAAAAAAATAAGGCATACGATCAATGCGTTCTGCCAGTTATGACGTATGGATTTGAAACGTGAATGCTAAATTCAAAAATGCTACGTAAGATCCAGTGCACACAGATACGCATAGAAAGATGTATGCTTGGTATAACAATAAGAGATCATAAGAGGAGATGGGTAAGAAGTATGGCCAAAGTGGCACGCGTAATATGTATGTACATACATACATATGTAGAAAACAATTATACATATCACGTATGAGAAAACGAAAGCTTGAGGACTGAGTAAAAACACTGGTTTAAATTGTTCTTCAGTGTCTGCTAGTCATATTAGTGAGCTAAAATATGATTTGAGAAAAATTCATTTATTTCATACTTTGTCTAAAGCGTTTTAAGGCATTTTATACAATGTGGGAATTTAACAATTTGCCTCTGACATACATATACATATGTATGTATGTATGTATATGTACATATGTATGTAGAAAAGGTTTATAGCGTGGCAGAGCTGACTGATACATTTCAAAACGCTAATTTCTACGGCAGATGTTAGACCAAGTTAAGTAAAGTAAGGTTAGGTTGGGTATATGGTTTATGATAGAATATTGTACAACGTGGCGCAAAGCCGACTGATGTATATAAGAACGCTCTCCTGTACGAAGGTTGGTCGTTTAATACGTGCTGTGCATGACGAATAATGAAATTTCGATATATTTACCTATAGATTATGTGAATGGAGAGTTATAAAGTGCCCCGCAGATCTGACTGACACATTTCAGAAGGCTTTTTTTTATCCAAAGGGTGAATATTAGGGAATGTGACTTCACGCCGAGGAAGAGAATAAGTAACCTGTCTACAATCTGTTCTACACATTCGCAAAAAAAAGGTACTCCTAAGCTTTTTGCGTATACGCTGCGATAGCGACATACCGTTTTGTGTTGTCACCCTAAGCTCTTTATACGTTTGAAGATTGAAGATATTACTTATCAAAATAAAGTCAAACGTGGCAATTTAATTAAAAAAAAAAGTTTTCGAAACGAAGCAAACGATTCATATCAAAAAATGTAGTCGTATATTCATATTTAAGCCGCGGGAAAAAAGGGCGGCTTTTTGGGGCTTCGTCGTAACGAACTCGATCAAAAAGCGTTTATCAATTTAATTTGCAGACATGGGAGCATTAAAAAATATTAATTTCAAAGAATCTCGTTGGAAATGCGAGTCGAATAAAATTACCCCATCGACACGTTCGTTTTCGGGCTCGAAACGTTTCGCAGACACGTTAGACTGACTCTCTGTAAATATGCGAAAGCTCAAGCGTATTATATTTAATCAAACTCGATATTATTCCAAGCGAAAGTGAAAGCCCTTATGTGCGTATCGCATCGTTTCAAATCCTAATACAACATATTAATATTATACACACAGAGAAGGATTCGAAGACACACGATAGGTATTCACGTTTGATTATAAATACATACATACATACAATTAGGGACATTTCACACGGGTTACGATTTTTTCGCATATACCAAACGTTTATGTTCAATTGGTCTTAAATTCTAAATTCTATATAGGTACATATGTAAATTACTGAATTCCATCTATAAATGTATACTTCTATGTGTGCTAAAATTGACCCACATCCAAACAGGAAGGCTTAAAATATAATAAAATGAATCTTTACATTAAGTGGGTTTTTTTATTATAAAATTGAATATGTTATGTAAAATTATAAAATATAAACTGCAGTATATTGGAATTTGAAATGTTCCTCGTGTTATGTTTATTATTCCTTATTAGCACGCGTATAAAAACGGTCTACAAATTTAAACAATATATGTATGTAAATTTAGTGATACAGCAACAACTTTCTATTTATTTATTTATTTATTTTAGGTAGCTTGCAAAGCTAATTACAAACTAACATTACTTAAAGCTTAAATTACAAAATAAATTTATTATCTACTAGCAGTTGTACATAGATGCTGTTTTAATGCTGCCGGGAATCTATCAATTTTATTTATATTTCTGAGAACTTCTGGCAGGCCATTACATATATTCAACAACATGTACATATGTACATATGTACATTGTACAAGATACTTCTCCTGGATCTACTTAATTTTAAATTCTTAACTATTAACTTATTCTTACCCCTAGTATTATGACTATGTACATATATTATACCCTCTTATTAAATATTTTGGTAATAAATTGTTATCTAATTTAAAAACTATATATACTAACACGTACACTTTTAAGGTTTCATTTACATGCATTCAACATATGTATGTATGTATATCTTGTACTATGTAGTTAATCCATTGACATTTAAAATACTCCGCATAGTTCTATTTTGTAGTTTTTTCAACCTATCTTCAATTACCCTATTTATTAAATTTAAAAATGAACCACAATATATATAATGAGGACGAACAATTGCATTATAAACTAAAACTTTTGTATTTCTAGATAGTATATTTCTTAATCTACACAATAATCCAACTTTCTTCGCTACTTTTAATATAGTGAACCTCACATATAAAAATGAAATACTATAAAATGTACTCTGTATAAAATGTGAAACTCACATATAAAAATGTACCGATATACCAAAATACTTTGATTTTCTAGCTTGTTATACAGAAAAATCCAGTATTCCACGATTTTTCCATGTTAAGTGGACGCCCATTGTAAATACTTTTTTTTATTTATAATAAGTATTTTTTAATAAATTTTATTTATTTATTTTTATTTTATTTATTTTATATAATATAAGCTAATTAGCTAATTACATATTTATAACAACTACATAAATCTATTACACATTATACACTATACTTATACATAACTACTATCCCTCACAGAGGTGTCTCCTCACACTTTTCAAGAATGCATCTATGGTCTTAGAAGACTTGACGCACTCCGGGAAGGCATTATACATTAATACACCCCTGTGAAAAATAATATCAAGTAACTAAGCTAAACAACACATAAATAGGGGAATCTCGGATCCTGGATCTACTTAATTTTAAATTCTTAACTATTAACATATTCTTACCCCTAGTATTATGACTATGTATATTATACCCTCTAATTAAATATCTTAGTAATAATTTCTTATCTAATTTAAAAATATATACTAACATGCACACTTTAAAGGTTTCATTTACCTTTATCCAATTCAATTCATACAACATATATATATCTTACATAAAATGTATAAAATCAGTAGCCCAGTTTGTCATTCGAATAAAAATAACGTTATTTTCAGTTTTTTAACAACCTTTTTTCAATTCCACACACGCTCATACGTACATACATTATTTATAGAGTCGGGCTAAATTTAGGCCTCGTAAAGCCGCAAATAAGCGACACACACGAATTCGCGCAAGTGTCAGCGGTGAAATAAAGCAAGCGTGCCACCGACACGCAAATCTGTCGGTTTAAACCGCAAACCGGAAACGGGAAAAAGGGGAAACTGGAGAACGAACGAGAGACGCGTGCCACGACACTACATAAACCACCCAATAATAACAACGTTAAATAAAATAAAATATATTACGCAAGTCATACGCGAAAGACGGAAAGGGTACCGACGCACAGTGGTGGCTGTAGAACAAGCTGACCCGCGCCATCGTGTCTAAAATGAATTTTAACACTTTGAACAAACCTGCTATTGAATGTTGGACCCAGAAGGTTTTAGCTTCTAATAATTTTTAATAAAAGAAAGTAGGAATATTATGTCGGCTAAGAAAATTATTATCTAAAGAAACTAAAATAATAATTTATAATGTTAGACCTCATTTTATGTATTGTGGTTCATTATTAAATATGTTAGATAAGTCAACTAGAGATATGTAGATTACAAATATTACAAAATAGAGGTATTTTAAATGCGGATAGGTATGCTAGTATAAAAAAGATGATGATTGAATTAGATTGGTTGAATGTGAATGATACTTTGAGAATTTGTATGTTCGTATTTATATTTAAGTTAGATAATAATATGTTACCATCATATTTTAGTAAATTTATTGTGAGAGGAATGGATGTATGTAGGTGTGTGAATATAATTTAAGGAATAAAAATAATTTAATTATAAAAAATGTTAAAATATGTAAATAGAAATAGGAGAAGCACCTTGTACAGAGGTGTTTTGGAGTATAATAGACTGCCGGATGGAATTAGAAGTTCCAAAACTATTGAAAAATTCCTGGCAGTCTAAAAAAAACATCTCTCTACAGATGCTTTGTTAAGGATTATAATTAATTAGCTTAAGCTACTATATTATATAAATAAATTCTATATTAAGAATATTTATGGCTTTCGTGTAAGGTGGGGCAAGTACGGGAACCGCTCAAACAATGTGCAGTCGATTATCGCTGTGCGTCGTGATAAAGCAAAATACATTTAGCAAAATGCAATAGACACATGATCGTATGTACTTTAGTATAATTTTTTATAAATTTTGCGTCTATTTCCTGATCTTCAAGAAATTTTTGTTTTAAAAAACTGTTTTTTTTTTTAAACAAAATTGTAATTTTAAAAAAATATGTCTCAATATACTACCGCCATTTTTTGCGTTTTGAAAGAAAATACTATGTAGATTATATTTCCAAAGAGACATTTTGCGGCAGCTCTGCCACCCGGAACAATTTTTTTCAATTTCTGTGATGCGACGCGACATTACGCTCAAGATGATTTTCAATATCTGGCATAAACGGGGGAAAAATTGTAACACACTATATGGTTTAATTGATTGTAATCAATACATTAAAAATATTTATGTACATTTTTAAGGGTTTAAATAATGTATAATGAAAATTCCTATAATTAAAATTTTTATTATTAAAATTTATGTATGTTAAAACCTCTACAGACCCAGTGCACATTACAATGTACATACATAAAGTTTGCAGTTTATTTTTCAAAATTTCTAACTGGGAACTTTTGTACATGCGTGTGTATATCGTATTCTATTAAATTTGTGCCACCAGTGCTGCCATCTAGCCTTCCAAACTGAACTAGACGACATTTCGTGTGAGGCGACGGAGGGTGGATCACGCGGCGCGAAATATGTCACATTTATTTCTAATGTTTTTATATTAAAAAGTTTGTTACATGTTGTAATTTACATATATATGAATCACATAAAAGGGGTTTTGTTTCGCGATTCTACTCAAAATTAGTATACATAATTTGTTCAGTTAAGAAATATCAGTTCATACAACTTGGTACCTTTTGTACATGCTGTATTTTCCAAAATTGAAAAGTATTTTCCAATCCTTATTATCTAAATAATAGAAATCCATCAAAAAACTTTTTTTAAACTCGATATTAAAAAGTCGGGTCTGTAGAGGTTAAAAACATAGTGAAAGTCCCGTACAGAAATACCCCCAATTATGACAATATTTTAATTTGAATCAACTAGATTGGCGGGCTAGCTTGTTCTACAGCCACCACTGTGCAACGGGGAAATAGCGAAAATGGAACACAAAGAGAGAAAAGACAGCGTGACACTTTTACGCGATCGAAACGAGAGACGTTGGAATTAAGCAAGGTGATGGTTTTTTTTTTTTTTTTGTATTCAGCTTCGTCCTAATTCGAAGACGCTCATTAAATAATGCTAAAGTTGTAGGCGCACTTTTAACGATTCCAATTTGGTGTCGGTGGAAAATTGTATGTAGTCTTCGCGTTAATTCGATAACGTCGACACGACCGTAACGAGTGTTGAAAATGAAAGAAATTCACCATCTTTCCGAGAATTTCGTTCAATTTCGTCGTCGGTTTCGCTTCTAGGTATTGGCCAGCCCCCACACACACACAAAATTGCGCTTTGTCAGATGTGTGTAATATAAATAGAGTGAATCTGAAGTCAATATTGACTGTAGTCGCGTCTGTGTAAGTGTACTGTGGCGTTAAAATTGACTGAAAGTTTGTTGAGTTTTTTTTTTAATATAGAGACCGCTGGTGGAAAGTTACACACGAAAGTGGCGAATTTACGAAAAGCAGAAATTTCTTTGATTTTCGTTTAAATTGTCGTTTTATTCAATCCACTCCAAGCAATCTGCATACACTTTCGCACACATTCTTCTCAATTCATCAGCCCATCGCCCACTCGGTCTACCTTGCTTTCTTTCACATCCTCTCGGATACCATTCCAGTGTTTCTCGCGTCCTGCCATCCATCCATCTCGCTATGTGTCCAAAGAACCCATTTTTCACACGTTCCGCTATATTTGCCACTTTGGTCATACTCTTACGATCACTTGTTATACCAAGCATATGTACATCTTTCCATGCTTCTCTGTGTGCACTGGATTTTTGACATTCTTGAATTTAGCATTTAAGTTTCGCATCCATACGTCATAACTGGCAGTACGCATTGGTCGTACGCCTTCTTTTTTAAGCATAGAGGAATGTTGGATTTAAAAACTATGTTCATTCTTCCAAAAGCACTCCATCCTAGTTTCATTCTTCGTTTTATTTCTTTTTCTTTACATCCAGTCATATTCACCAATTGTCCTAGGTATAAATAACTTATCAACTATCTCTACAATATGATTATCTACTGTGACTACGTTTTGCGTGCAAAATTCATTACACCATTTATCCATATAATGTTCATAATACTTCTTATTTACTAAAAACGTATCCTAATGGTTCCTGGTCAAGTGGCCATTATCCATTTTACAATAAATGTGTGTTAGTAATAATAGGAAAATAATCTTACTTGATCGTTAGTATTTGTTTTTACAGTAGGAAAGTTTAAGCTAAAAAACCTATTTACAAATTATTATTTATTTACAGAACTGGCAGTTTTATTATAGAGTAATTTCAATCAAAATGGAGAGGTAATAATATATAGTTCAAAAATTTGTGTTACAAAATTCTACTCGAGACACCTTATAAGTAGAGGTTGTGATTGAGAAATCTCGTCTCGAGAATTCTCGAGAAATTTTTAATAATTTTTAATCTCGTTTCTCGAGAATATATTATTATGAAATTTAGAGATTCTCTTTTCTCGAGAATATTTTATTATGAAATATCGAGATTCTTTTTTCTCAAGAAATCGTTTATGAGAATCTCGAGTATATACATATGTACATACGTAATTCAGGCGTTGCGGATACGAAGTGCGAACCCAACATCAGGTCATTTTTTTTTACCATTCCGTCCTGCCTTCTTAGAATACACTGGTGGGTTTTTTTTGTAGTTCTCGCACATGTCCTAAGATCCCCTGCGCCTAGACAAATTGTAGGCAAAATTTGAAACGGAAAACGGACCGAAAGTAGTTATCAGCGTGGAAGATCGAACAATAAGTACGCACGCGTTATTCCCAGAGAAATTCCAGGCAAATTTTGAGAGGGAATTACCCAAAGTAGTAATACCCAAAATACTTTTGACGAGTTTACTTAAAGGGTTGATTTTGTTAAAGATATCAGTTTGTCGTTTGACTTCAGCTAGATTCGTTCATATTCTCCTTTTTTTTCTTCTTCGTCTTCGCGACTGTGAACTGCAGATTTTGGACTACGACATTTTAAACGAATTTTTCAAAGGTAAGTCTTAACTTAAGCATATTTATATGTATATATATATATATATATATATGTATATTTTACCAATATGTACTTACAAAAAACCCGCGTGTTCTATTGTTTCCAGTATTGTGTGGTGCACTCTCACTTTCACTCTCAGTCACACAGATCGATTTACTATATTTTAAGTAACTTTTTATTCTTGAGAATTCTCGAGAATCTCGAGAAACCAAAAAGAAAATCTCTATTTCTCGAGATTCAAATATTCCGAGAAAATGTGATTCTTGAATCTCGAGATTTAAATATTCCGCAAAAATGAGATTCTCAAATCTCGAGAATCAAAAAATGTCGAGAAATCACAACCTCTACTTATAAGGTATCTGTTGACTAAGATTCGTCTTGAATGCCTGAATATGCCTATTATTTGTTTCTGAGCAAAGCAGTGAAATTTTAGAGATCTATGTTGTGATCTTTTGAACCTTAATTTTCATTGTGATCAAAAAGTTGAATCAAAACAATTAAAATAGCATTGAAGGCTATCTTGTTAGCGTATAGTTGCACTCCGTAACATTCCCTCTTTGAAGAGGAGAGCGTTTTTAAATGCGTCAGTCTGCTCAGTGCCGCCTTATTTACATTTATTTTTTGCCATTCAGGTTGTAATCACGTGGCTGGAAAGAGGTTATTGCAATAAAAATAACGTAAACGTATTCTATTCCACGATACAAAGTACGAATTCGCACGTTAGAAGACTGCTGAATGAGAAAACACAATACGACGAGGAGATACAGGTGTCCACTTTTACTTTTTCACTCGTTTCGCTACATCTGCCACATTGGTCATACTTCTTACCCATGTATTCCTCTTACGATCTCTTCTTGTTATACCGAGCATACATCTTTATATGCTTCTCTGTATGCACTGGATCTTGCGTGGCATTCTTGAATTTAGCATCCACATTTAACATTCATGCGTCATAACTGGCAGTACGCATTGGTCGTATGCCTTATTTAAGATTTATTATATCCATAGAAAAATTATACACTTCAACTTTTTCACACGTTCCGCTATATCTGCCACTTTGATCATGCTTCTTACCAATGTATGTATTCCTCCGATCTCTTATTGCTATACCAAACATATAATACATGATTATCTGTGTGCACTGGATCTTACGTAACATTCTTGAATTCAGCACCCGCATAGCAGGATGTTGTATTTAAAAACTGTTCTTTCTTCCGAAAGCGCTACATCCTAGTTTCATTTTTCGATTTATTTTTTCTTCTTTATCTCAAAAGAATTCTATATTTAACTGTTTCAATTAAAAAATGTTAACTTTTGTACTTTCAAAGATATTTATGATTGGAATTACATAGTACTGAAATGAATGATTTCTTCAGTTACGCCAGTTATATTTTTGTTTCATTCCATTTATTTCCGTAAAAACAACCTTTCGTGACAGTCTTTCTACAACTAATATACAGTTATTGTTTATAATTAATATAGTAAAATAATATTTATATCTACTCTCGTATTAGTAAGTTCGATATCTACACGTTAGCTATTTAATAATATTTAATATAGTATTATAAATTGTATTTACATCGACTGAAAGTAGCGATTCGCTCTCAAATAATATTATTACAGGTATTCAAATATTTTGCGCGTAAGCGATTGAATTTAATTAAGCTGAAAATTTATATTCAATGCTTCGCCAGAAGACTTTTGAGAAATTGTATATGTACATATTGTATTTCAGTGAAATTCCGCAGACCGGAAGTGGAATTTCAATCTCGACAGATTTATATATAACAATAAGTCTTTACGTAAATTCTGATTCTGAAGTATTTACAGTTTAGTATTAAGGAATACTAAAATGTGTAATATAGTCTATATTATAGACAAAAATACTAGAATTAATTTTCCAAAACCTAAAGTGAAACTTTACTCTTGCACCATGTTTGATTTTCATTTCATTTGCAATCACGTGCCTAATTTTGTGCTGAAAACGACGAAATTTCCAGATTCTTCATACGAAAAACGTTACATTTTTATTTTATTTTCCACAAGTTTTCGCATTCGTATCACTGCGTTTCGGGAAATTGACCAAACAAAAATAACGTTACATTGATGAAATTCATTCAAAGTTATTTTAATCGTCTTTTTAATAATATGGTAGTTTTTTTCCAAACGGACAACAGTAGATTGACTTAAAGATACATACATACGTTCATTTTTATCATTTAAGACCACTTGTACTATTAAAATAAATGATCACAATACTTTATCTACTTTCATAATATGGACATATATTTGTATAGGTTCTTATATACATACATAGGTATAAGTTAATAAAATGTGATTGCATAAACTTTATAAAATGCACTTTTTCTGTAATTTTTTTTACAGTTTTCTATTTGAAAAAAATCAAATGAACTTTCAAATATTTTATAGTTCAGAAGATATGCATTAAACATTCTTAAAAAAACAAGCAGTTAACGTTGTTTTGCCCATCCTGTATATTTCAGCAATACTTAACAATAAAAGAAATTGAGTTCACATCGGAAACTTCACACGTGTTATATTATATGTGCAATCGATCACATTGTAACGATAATAATACCAGTTAAAACAAAAAAAAAGCTCACTATCGGTCGCAAGAATTTAATAAAGTCTCTCGTTATCGGAGGATTAGTGAGTGTTTTTCAGGCACAGTCGTCTGAAAATATATACATATATATTATGAAATTATTATTTCACAGATGAGAGAGAGTGAGAGAGAGAGTAGAGCTTTTTAAGCTCCGTTTTAATAGCGGCTTAATTTTTCGACGGGCAGAACGATTCATTTCGGTGTGGTCATTTGCATGTCATAATTTTCATGCAAAATTCCACGTTAATTATGCCATAGGTATGTATTTATATGTATGGGCGTGTGAATGGAAGTGTATGAATATTCATGGTTGCTCTTCGAAGCGCATTATATGCAGAATAGATGGATAAAATCGATCGTTTAAATGTTTAAAAGTACCTATACATACATACAATCAAAATCGACAAAACGAATTCTGTATTCATGTATGTATGAATAGCATTGTGGTTCTTATTTTCATCTTTAATATTTTTGATGTAAAAACGGTTTAGTGTCACTGTTTATTTTCGATTAATAGTTTAACTGTCTCGATTTGGCGTTAACTGAGAAAATGCATATAATATGTATGTACATAATGTGTTTTTTCTATAAATTTTTCTCAAGCGCAAATTTTGAGATTATTATTATTGGGTTTGGAACAAATAACCACATCATTAGAAAAAAAATTAAATGGTCTTTAAAGCGGTTTTATTTTCACTGTCGTAGCGTTATTAGTTTCGGAGATATTAATTATTGAAAACGGCTTACATTTTTATTTATTTTTAACTAACACAACAAACATTCCTAAAGAAATTTAATTTAAGCGATTTTCAAAGAATAATGTAAATGTTTAACAAAGTTTTGCAGCACAGATTTTCCTTTAAAATTCAATATGAACTAATGATACCCAAATTTAACTAGACTAGACTATTTCCCGTTGACGACAAGTGTATATTATTGATATATATGTACGTGGGCTAACAATAGCAATAGCTATCCGTTACTAGAAAAAAAAATTATATATAAAAATAACAATTTAAATATTTAATACAGACAATAGAAAGTGTTTCGAGCGTTACTAACGAACAACAGACAGACGACAGACGTTAGCTCTTTGTGTCTAGTATTAATGGAATTTACTTATTTCCATACTCATTAAAAAAAAAATATATAATACAATAGATATTATATTGTATATAATTATTATTATTACCTACATATATACATATGTACATAAAAGCCACAAGTCTGGTTTGGGGCAGCAGTTTTAAAGTTTAAAATGGTCATCATAAGTCATGGACTCTATAATATATTTTATATACTTTACAAATTTATTTATTTACAAATTATACCATAGTGACATTACAGGTTGCCCCAATTCGTCACTATGGCGATAAATACTAGTGTAAGCCCGTTGAATATCAACGGAGCGCTTTCTCATCACCCGTACTGAAAAATAATATTAAATTTAATAGTTTTTATAGTTGTTGCATATATGGCGCGTTATAATACAACAACGTAACAATTTAGCAAAGTCGCGAGCCTATTGACAATTAATATTGTCAAATCGTAGCAGGCCCGTCATTGCCTCCGTTTGGATCATAGCGTAAGCGCTCACTGTCCCGAACTGGTGATTTCGAGTTCAAATCCCACTCGCGCGACGTTCTGGTTTTTTTAAATTATTAACATCGGCGAGCGTTATCAGCAGACAGACGTATTTCGGCTATTATATGGACTCTATAATAAATATTAAAATTATAATTGTACATATTGTACTGTATGGTTTTAGATGCCATTTCAGTGTTATTGAATTTACACAAGTAAATTTTTCAAATTGCAAGCAAAAAAATTCAGACTTGTCACTTGTGTGCTCTAAGAATATTAGTAGAACTTTTGTACTTTGTGATGCCAAAATAAAATGTAACGTCATTCGTATGTGCCACTTGACTGCCATGATAGAAGAATAGAATAAAACATTTTCGCAAAATCTTGGAGATGTCACCTTTGTGCTCCGACCAAACGAACAACAATATCCGAACGTTGCGTTCTAGGGCTTAACGCCGCACATTATTACCAAATCGACATCAAACTGTCAAAGTGTGACTTCGTAAAACGGACAATACTGTACTTCGACAACACACGTTGATTTTCAACGGGAAATACTCTAGTAAATCATAAACACACAATGGGAGTGAGACGATCAAATAGGGCGCTGGTAATTATCAAACTTTTTTTTTCAGATAGGTATACATATATAATTTAATTCTTATTTACATACATACATATAAAAACGAGTAATCTGTCGCTCGAACGTCAATATTTGACGTCGGTATTAATTTCATTCGATTCCACGGATAGACGTTTGCGATTCTCATTATTCAAAAGCACATCGATTTCTCGGTTTGACTTCTAACGGAGCGAATTAATTTCAGGGGCCATAGCTTCGACTCCAAACGACACTCAATTTGCCGCCCCCTACACCCCCCCTATCTGCCTCATACCTACGCCCCTGTGATTAAATCAAAACAAATCCCGGGGACGCGAAATGTAAGCCGATTCGCCGGATAAATTACAATTTTCGCCAAATTAAAAACGGTCGCTCCAGTGACGTCAATCGAGGATAATTTCTTCCCGGTCGATATACATACATACATATATATACTATATATATTTCATTTATATCTCGTATGAATGTCATTCCGGAAGAGCTGTCTTCTTATATCCGGTTATTGGGAATGTGGAATATTTCGCGGAATACATATATGGGCGAACGGACGAGGCTTTATTGAAAAATTCAAGACTCGACCGAAATTTTGAATGGACAATAAGCATAATACCGGATAAAGGAAATACATCGGGTCGATTCATCCGGATTTCATCAATGTATTACACAACCCATCCTTAATCTACGTATTCAAGGATACTACTGTACATTTTTCATTGAATTATAAATCGTAAATGAAAATCGGATGAAGCTGTCGACAACCCTATTCTGCGATGCGAGTTTTGCAAATTCGTCCACTAATAAAACTATTTTCATACAAATGTGTATATTTTTACGGTATGCGGGATGGGATGCAATTGATAAACAACTCTCATCCTGACAACCAACATGTTTGATCAATATATTCCAATCGGCCGGCAACTCGCATCATACACGCTACTATATCTGAAATAGTTAAAATATTCATATATTAACTATAAAAAGAATCAGCTCGTTGAACTTAATAACTAAAAATGTGCCGAGTGCTATATGAAAAAAAGTTTTTTGACAAAAAGCCCTCATTTTTAGTTATTATATTTTCATTGTGACTCGTGAATAAAAAAAATTTCGCTAATTAAAGTCTGTTATTTTTAACAAAAGAGTTTTAAAACACTTGTGATTTATTATTATTTAACACACGCGTTTAAAACAAACAAACTAAAACTCAAGCTGCATATTCTCTTGTCAAAACAATACTCTATCTACATTGTATGTACATACATATATGAGCTAGGTACAGTGTTTTCATCTCACGAATGTAAATACCCGCTCCTCGTTCTGATATGCGCAGTAACTGAAACTAATTTAATATAAAACCTGCGCATTATGAAGAGTAGAGGGGGCTGATGATGATGATGATTATGACACCGAATGTGTCACCATCCACTGCTGGATGAAGGCCTCTCCAATCCACTTCCATTCCTGTCTGTCTCGAGCAATCTTCTCAATTCATCAGCCCATCGTCCAATCGGTCTACCTTGCTTTCTTTCACATCCTCTCGGATACCATTCCAGTATTGATCGCGGCCATCTACACGTTCTGCTATATCTGCCACTGGTCATGCTTCTTACCCATGTATTCCTCTTGCGGTCTCTTCTTGTCATATCAAGCGTACATCTTTCGATGCTTCTCTGTGTGCACTGGATCTTACGTAACATTCTTGAATTCAGCATCCACGTTTCACATACATACGTCATAACTGGCATTGGTAGTATGCACTCGTATTTCAGCACTAATGTAAGCTCGTTGAATATCAACGGAGCGTTCTCATCACCCGTACTGAAAAATAATATTAAATTTAATACTTTTTATAGTTTTTCCATAGATGGCGCGTTATAATACAACAACGTAACAAATTAGCAAATTATTCATTATTTATATTGTCAAATCGTAGCAGGCCCGTTATTATCTAGTTTGGATCACAGCGTAAGCGCTAAATGTTCCGTACCAGCGATACCGGGTTCAAATCCCACTCGCGCGACATTCTGGTTTCTTAATTATTTACCGAAGTGAGCGTTATCAGTAGACAGACACACACACACAGCAAGACAGACGGAATAGGGCTATTGTTGTATATGATGTTGGGCTTAAAAAATATGAATGTTGATTCTTCGAAAAGCGCACCATCCTAGTTTCATTGTTCGTCTTATTTACATCCAGTCATATTCACCAATAAATTGTTCAAAGTATGTCCTGAATAGTACTCAACTCTCTCTACAATATGTTTATCTACATCATAATTTAGACGCGGGCCATATAGAGATATTGGGATTTGTCGGCGGGCCACATATAAAATTTTTTTTTTACCAAAGTGACTTTAGATTTATAATGAGTTAGTAAAAAAAGAGATTTTTTTTATTTTATAATAAAAATAGTATAAAAAATACAAGAAAAAATTAAACACAATAAAAAAAAATTAGAAGAAAAAAAACAAACAAAAATTAATGAGAGGTTTGATGTTTTTGCAATTTTTATGCCAATTTAGTAAAATTAACATGGAAACTAGTGGTGCTAACTCGAAGTAACGCATGCAAATGTCCATCTGTAATTCTAGTCCGATGTTTATTTTTGATATAATTCATTCGTGAAAATGTTTGTTCACATTAAATATATGTGCTGGCAAATACAGTTATCATGCCAGCTGAAAATTTCTTCAGTGCTGGAAATAAGGAAGCTGAAAGTCCAGTATAGAACTCTGTTAACTCCACCACATTAAAAGCGTCTTTTAATACGTCATTGGTTTGTAGATCAATTACTTCCAGTTGTAAATAATCAGGAACATCTTCAATATTGGGAGCGAAAGGATTTTGAAAAAGTCGAATTTCTTTGGAGTGTTTGTGTAAGTTTGTAAATTTGTTGGCAATTCTAAAGTGATTTTATCTTTTTTCAAAATGACTTGCAAAATGGTGAATCATTGGAGTTACAAAATCCAATTCTTGCATTTTTTGTGAAATCCGAGCAGATATGTCCATCCGATTTTTGACCACTCATATTCAATCTGCCATCAGTTGTAATACTTTTTAAATTGTCTAACTTTAACCCCAACTAGCTTATTACTTTCTGTACGCTTATAAATAAAACTTCCTTTTAAACTATGTACATACATACATACAAAGAGCCGCCATTTTTTCGAAAATATTGAATTTTTCGTCAATACCACGAATAAATATCAACAGTTGGGCAGTGTCTTTAATATCACAGCTTTCATCCATCGTAATAGAAAAATACTGAAAATTGATTGCATTACCTTTCAACACATCCTCGACATCATTTCCAATTTCTTCTATTCGTCTTGTAATCGTGCGAGCTGGTACACTGATATCGCATTATGTGCACATTTTGAAAAAAATATTTAACTGGATTGTAATTTTACAAAGATTTTATTATATAAAAGAGAAATCGGGCCGCGGGCCACTTAACACTTCGCGGGCCACTTTTTGCCCGCGGGACGCCTCTTGCCGACCCCTGATCTACATTATTCAAGTGACTTGTATGTATGTATTGGGTAAAAATAAACTATAGTCTGGCTGTCTGGTCATTTTGAGTTGGCAAGCCTTGACATAAGCAATAAGGCAAAGTTGAGTCTTTTCGATTGAAAACTTTGTGTCTCTACAAACACCGCTGAATAGGCATGTATGTACATACATACATATGTACATATGTAGATACAATTTGTACATGACGTGAATGTATGTAAGTATGTTGGGAGAAGTGAAATGCGAGCGTGTTTTGAAGGCGTCCTTAGCGACGCCCCAGGGGCGCCCAACAGGTGGTACGCGTGTGGGCGTCGATGTTTGTTCTCGGATCACCTTACAGACATTTTCAGACACGTATCTACGTATAATCTTATATAATATACTTCAACGACATTGTATGTATATACATGTACCGTGTATGTATGTATATACACATCGTACCGTGACCGCGAGCCTGTGCTGACGTGTTTACTCGTACTGCAGACATGTCGTTTGGTGAAATCGATGAGCTGCAGGAGAAGATCCTGAACGTGCTCATGGGGCCGAATACGCTCTCAAACACACGAAGGGACGTTATCCTAAAGTCAGTGGTGAGACTCGTCACCATTGCGAGATCTTCCACGTTGGAGAGAGGATTTGGCGCTCTTCTTCAGGAAGTGTCGACTATCAAGGGATTGGTCTCCTCATCATTGTCATCATCATCAGTGTTGGCGCCGTCTTCACCGCTATCGCTACAGTTGCAAGAAATACCTCAACCGTCGGAATTGGTGACAACAATGCAGCCGTCGACTTCCCCAACAACACAAACAAATGAACAAAATATCGCGTCGCAACACAACATAACGCAAGTGCATGAGCCGTCAACCCAATCAAAACATGGTGGGCGCTCTTTTGCACAGGTTGCTGCCGCTGCTCCTGCGCCTAGAAAGCGTCCATTTATACGTGGATCTGGTGACTGTGACAGTGTTTTGCAAATTGCCCCTATAAAGAAGCACTTGCACATATTTTATCTTAAGAACGACTGTACTTGTGATGTTGTAAAAAAATTTATTTCTTCTAAATTGGGTCACGATGATATCACTGTTGACAGGGTGTACCAATCTTCTGCTCACACATCGTTCAAGATTAGTGTTGAAATTGGCGATTTTCCAAAAATCCTGGATCCTGCTTTCTGGCCACTCGGAGTTGGGCTGAGAGAGTGGTTTTTTCGTCGATCGAAAAAGCCGTCCCCCGCAATACGAAAGGTCGCGGCTGTCCAGGAGTGATGTAAACCATATGTCTGAATCCAGATACCTCTGGAGTAGAGGGATCTGTAAATGTGTACTACCAAAATGCTCGAGGACTTCGTTCCAAACCTACTGTCTTTTATAATAACTGTTTAGTCAACAACTTTGACATTATTCGTATTGCGGAATCGTGGCTTATAGATCCGACTCCGAGCTATTTGATAGCCGTTATATTGTTTATCGAAGCGACCGTGATTATGATTCATTATCTATGAAATATGGTGGAGGAGTTATTATTGCTATTAAATCAATACTTAACTCAACCCAACAAGTTGCTTGGTCTACTTTAGCTGAGGATATCTGGGTAACTTTAAATAAAGATAACCCTTCATCCGTACACTTATGTTGTTCCTACCATCCTCGTGGCCCTAATTATTTATCAAATCTTCAATTATTTTTTGAAAATGTTACCAGTATTCATTTAAACCACCCTGATGATTATTTTTTACTTATTGGCGATTTTAACCTCCCTTCTATTAAATGGATCTCTGATCCTAACTTACTCTATCTGCATCCGCTGTGTCTGCAAACTGACCCAGCAGATTCTATTTTACTTAATTTTTTATCTTTTTCTAATATGTTTCAATTCAATGCACTCTCTAATAAGCTGAATAGAATCCTTGATCTTATTATATCAAATATTCCGTACTGTAAAGTTTCTCCCAGCTCATCTTCTTTTGTTCCAGAGGATAATCACCATAGAGCTATCTCCTTGCTTCTTAATATATCCTCCCATAGTCGCCCATACCAACCTCCATTTGTTATTCGCCAATTCCATAAAGCTGATTATAACTCCATTCGTACTCACTTATCTTCCATTACCTGGGAGAATATATTTGAGAGTTTTGACATTGACATTTGTGTTGATAAATTTTATGATATTATCAATCATCTTATTGATAGTTTTGTTCCCTTAAAGACAATTGCCCTCTCAAATAAATTCCCTTATTTTTATTCTAAAAATCTTATCCATATCATTAACCAGAAGTGGAAATTCCACAAAAAATGGAAGAGGTTTCATTTCCCTGGTGATTATGAAACCTTTTCCCTCCTTCGTCGACGGCAGAAGTGTTTAGTTGTCCAATGCATGACAAATTATATCACTTCTGTTGAAAATTCAATTAAACGTAATGCTAGTAATTTTTGGCATTATGTTAAAACTAAACGTTCTAATATTTTTTTACCTAGCTCATTGTGCTTGGATAGTATCATTGCTCATGATGACCTCTCAAAATGTAATTTGTTTAATGACTATTTTAGTTCCGTTTTTGTTCATGATAATCTTATGTCCTCTTTAAATTCGTCAGTAAATTCTGATGCATCTAGTTCCATTCATAGCATTTTCCTCAATCCACAGATGATCCCTAAGAATCTCTCCAGCCTGGATATAAGTAAAGGGATGGGTCCTGATAAGATTCATCCTTCATTTATTAAATCATGTGCTTCAGAACTTTCCTATCCTCTCTTTCTTTTTTGTTTAAATTATCCTTCCTCCAAGGCAAATTTCCTTCTTTGTGGAAAACTGCAATCATTGTCCCTATCTTTAAATCTGGGGATAAGCATGATGTTCGGAACTATCGGCCCATTTCTAAATTGTCTGTTTTTGCTAAAATTTTTGAAAAGATCGTTACTGATCAACTTTCTTCACTCCTTCGTAAATATATCATTTCTGAACAACATGGTTTCCTTCCTAAGAAGTCAGTTGAGACAAATCTACTTGAATTTACTGATTTCATTATAGGCACAATGGAGGACAAATGTCAGACTGATGCCATTTATGCTGATTTCTCTAAAGCTTTTGATAAGATTTCACATTACATTTTGCTCCATAAACTTGAAAATCTTGGGATCCACGGTAATCTTTTAAGATGGTTATCGTCTTATATGTCTAATAGATCCCAAGCCGTTCTGATTAATGGACAAGTGTCCTGTTATAAAGTGCTACCTTCGGGAGTTCCCTAGGGTTCCCACCTAGGTCCACTCTTATTCCTCTTATATATTAATGATATTGGTTCCTGCTTCGCAAACTCATCTTTTCTCTTGTTCGCTGATGATATAAAAATTTATAGTAAAATTTCTTCCCTTGAAGACTGCCTTAAGCTTCAAAACGATCTTGACTCGTTTTCGAACTACTGTGATATTTATCAGTTGCTCGTTAATATAGATAAATGTTTTCATATCACTTTCTCCAGACTTGCTTCCCCTGTATTGTTTGATTTTTTTATTGGGCAAACGCGAGTATTGAGAGTTGACTCTGTGAGAGACCTACGTAGGTGTCTTATTAGATAGTAAATTATCTTTTAATTCCCACATTGATGCGGCTGTCAATAAGGCTTATAGGAATTTGGGATTCATAATGAGAGTATCCAAACCCTTTAAGTCCTTTGATACAGTGTCTTTACTATATAATGTATTTGTGAGAAGTCACCTGGAATTTGCTAGTACTATATGGAACCCGTTTTACCAAGATTCCATTAATAAATTGGAAAAAATTAATAAGAAGTTCCATACGTACTCCATTTCCAGGTTTTGTCTTTCTTCTGCAAATTCCCGTGATTACATCTCCCTGCAAACCAGGAGGACGGTCTCGGATCTCTGCTTTGTATTTAAACTTTTAAATAATTTATTAGATAGCCCTTACCTACTAAGTAGGATCCTTCTACATTGTCCCCCTAGGCCTGTCAGAAATCCTCCATTGTTTCATTTGAATCTTTGTTCCACAAATTATTCACTAAACTCCTTCATTTATAGATCCTGCTCGTCATTTAACGAAATCCCGGCACATATTGATCCTTTTCTCTATTCTTTGCCCTCCTTTAAATTATCTTTGCTTAAGTTCCTTTCCAGTCCTAACTCCAAAGTTCTTTTCTTATTTTAATCTGTTGTTCGTTTGCAACTATTTTGGCTGTAGTGTATTGTGTGATATTAATATTATTTTGTATTTATATTTTATTGTACATATACTATAAGCTGTTTGTTGCATGATTAATTAAATAAATAAATAAATATTATAGAAATTTTACTTTTAGAAAGTCCTATGACATTTTAATTGTCCACATACACGCGTAATGTACATAATATTAATGAATAGTTAAATTTTAATCGATTGTATTAAAAATAGCATACATCTACCAAAAGAATATCCATTGAAATTATTCGAATTCGAAATGAAATAGGTATACGCATTGTTCAATAATAATTAAACTACCTAGTACTTTATTGCTGTTGATTGCGAAGTATAAAGATATAAATAGCCAAAGGAAACGTTTCAAATCGTTAATCTTTGACGTCGCTAATCTATTTATAGAATTTATATACAAAGGGTTACATGTGCGTAACAAAATAACCCTTTTCTAAATATAGAATCGTAGTCAAGTAAAAAAATTCGGGTGTGGCCAACCCATGACTTTATCCATATATTTGAGGAATACAAAGAGTAACGAAATTATTTTTTTAAGTACATACGTAAGTAAATAAAACGCATGCACACCACCACACCGACCAAAATACATACATAAATATCATGAAATTACTATATTGTGCGCGCGTATGTAAAATACGATCTTCGGCATATATTTAACTACCACTTCCGGTCAGCGGATTTTGATCAAAACCTTATCAACTCTTCATTTTTATATGAAAATTATAAATATAAATTTTCGACAAGATCGCCGAAGCAGTTTCAGAAATATTCTGTGGTAAACTTTTCGACAAAAAAAACCTACTTCCGGTTGACTGATTTTAATGCTGGGCGTCTCTCTGTCTCTGGGCGTGAGACAACGCCATACGTGTGAGGGACAACAACATACGTACGACATGAATTCGTACGAATACATACTCAGTGTGCGCCCGGCCTAAAGCTTTCATGTATGGGGTGGGGTTCACTGTATAGTTACAATTTAAAAAAATTGATTTTTAATGCCAATAGGTAGTTAAAGCATACATGTATTATGTTTCAATAACAGGCGTCTAACTTAAAAAAAAAAAAACAGCTCCACAAATAACCACCACCATCATCATCATTGGCCTGTCAAACCAGGACGGGTCTTAGCCTCCTTCAAGAATTTCTTAGGATAAATTAAAGATGATTTCTTGTCAAGAATCAAATTAGTTACTAGCCAGGCAATAACTTAATGGATAGTCTTTTGACCGAAGGGACGAGGTTTGATCCCTGCAAGGTTTTCTTGACTGTGTTCGATCTAAAATCTGGTCATTGATCTGGCAAGATATTATTAAATTCAGAGCAGCTGTGTAAATTTATTAAAAGTACATCATCATTGGCCTGACAACCCATGGCGGGTATTCCTGGAATTTAAGAATTTCTAAGAATTTCTTCCATTTTCCTCTATCTTGCGCCAGTATCTTCCGGTAGGTTGCACCGGCCCCCATAGCATCTCGAATGACACAATCCAGCCACCGAAGTTTGAGTCTCCCAATTGACCTGCGACATTCTGGTCTGCTGTCTAGGATACTCATCGGCGTTTGGATACTGACATACTGTCCATTCTAGCCACATGGCCTGCCCATCTTAATTTTCCGACTTTGGCGAATGTCGAAACACATTCTTCTTGGAAGAGGCAGTAGAGTTCTAGCTTGTACCATATGCACCATTTCTGATGCCCATATACGTACATATGTATCTTCCTCGGTACTTTCTTCTCGAATGTGTCAAGAGCACGCTCATCAGCCCTAGCAAGAATTCAACACCCCGATCCATAAGTCAACACAAGTCTGATCAAAGTTTTGTACATCATGATTTTTTTACGGTGGGAGAGTACTCGTAAGTCGTAATATCTTAGTGTTGATTTTTTCACACAGTGAACCCCCCTATATATGTAGTAATATTTTATATTTTTTCTCATTGTTTTATTTCAGATTCGAGATTATATTTAAATTAAAAAAGTTCTATTTTAAAGTCTTTCTCAAATTAAATAGGCAGGTGTCGTAATTTAAAATTCGTTTGAGAACTTTCTATTTTTATTTGCTTGTCGGAGCGAGTAATAGAACATCGCTAATTTTAATTTCTGACTCTTTTCGAGAAATTGAGAAGGATTGTTCTATTTTTATTTTTATTAATTAATACTCATTTCATTATAAATACAATATAGTATAGTATAGCCGCAGTGCGAATATAGAATTAGACCGAGTTGATATTTTTACGCTCCGTTAATTATGTAAATACAGTCACTTCTCGACTTACGACCAACTCGACTTACGACTATTCGCACTTACGGAAAAAAAAAAATCATAAAAAAATTAAAAATATCAATTTTTCACATTATATATATTTTTACAATCAATTTTTTACAGTTATAAAAACGACATATATTCCTCTCGTACGCACGCCCCTGACGTAAATCGAAGATCATGCAATCGATGCGTCACCTATGTAGTTTTAGAAACAATAACAATATGCAGTTAGTTACACTTCGCATGTATTTATTTACTCACATTGTAAATTTGGTAAACTAAAGCGCGCAGTGTTTTCGAAGAATCTAAGAAGAAGGAGGGTGACAACTATGACCAAAGTTTCAATGCAAGCTCCGGCTGGTTTGATAGATTTAAAAAAACGTCAAAACTTCCATAATGTGAAGATTTGTGGAGAGACAGCAAGTGCAGATTCGAAAGCTGCAGAACTTTTCAAGGATAATTTTTAATATAGATGAAACCGCGCTGTATTGGAAAAAAATTGGTAATGGTTGTTTACATTTTAAGAAAAATGGTTGAATGTTATGATCGGTGAGTGGGATACGAGTGAATACGATAGGATAATTTTTTTATATCAGTGATTATGTCCTTTGTGGGATTGAGGTTGGCTGTAGGAGTAGGAGTGAGAGGCAGACGAATATGAGTGATAATCGGAGTTAGAGGCAGATGCGCAAGGGGCTGGAGATGGAGCGCAGCAAGGAACTGGAGCTGGTTTGCATGGGGTGGAGCATTGCATGGAGGTGGAGGTGGTGGAGGTGGAGCGCAAGGAACTGGAGCTGGTTTGCATGGGGTTGGAGCACAGCATGGACGAGGAGCTGGCTTGCATGGAGGTGGAGGTGGAGCGCAGCAAGGTTGTGGAGCTGGTTTGCATGGTGAAGGTGGTGGAGGAGCGCAGCATGGTTTTGGAGCTGGTTTACAAGGCGGAGCACACGATGGAGCGTTTGATGGTTGTGGTGGAGGAGGTGGTGGTGGTGCTGCACATCCGCATGGAACTCCGTGAGCGTTCTGAAAATTCAGTAAAAAAATGTAAATGTCAGCTTATAATATTTGCTATGTCGTAAATTAATAACTGTGGTTTTTAATTCAATGATATACCTGGATGAAGAAGAGGGCTAGGAATCCGACGAAGAGAGACACTTTGAATGCCATGATGATGGATTTCTAATGCCGATTGATTGAATCAATGGGATTTAATGATGTTTTCGACGATGGATCTCTTTTTATACAAAAATTTTGATTTTCGTGCGTGAAAATATTTCAATATCGGCACGATTTGCATTCTAACGCATTAATAACATATCACGTAGTATACACGTAACGTGATCATTCTTGTATTTTATTGAGTGCAAACAATGTGATTAGACATTTTAGTCGCCAAAAAATCTGCTGATACACAAATAGTAGTCACGTACTTCATCTGAGATATAATCATATAAAAAGGTGCGAGTTTACCGAAAACGTATTCAATTCGTTTGATTCATTCACAATAGTGTGTGAAATTCATAAAAATGGCAATAAAATCTGCTCTCGTATTCGGATTCCTCGCCCTCCTGCTCGTTCAGGTATAAAAAATAGTAATTTACATATCTATAGAACGTATGGATAAAGTAAAAAACTCTCACTACTCAAATATTTCCATAATAAAAATGAATAATTTAATTATTTTTTTTTAATTTAGGCTACACACGCAGTGCCATGCAGTTGTGCTCCAGCTCCACCACCAACTTGTAAGCCAGCTCCACAACCATGCTGTACTCCTCCACCACCACCTTCACCTCCATGCAAGCCAGCACCTCAGCCATGTTGTGCTCCATCCCCATGCAAAGCAGCTCCAGTTCCTTGCTGCGCTCCACCTCCACCACCCCCGTGCAAACCAGCTCCTCAGCCATGTTGTGCTCCACCCCCACCACCACCATGCAAACCAGCTCCAGTTCCTTGCTGCGCTCCTCCTCCACCACCCCCATGCAAACCAGTACCAGTCCCATGCTGTGCTCCACCCCCACCCCCCCCATGCTGTGCTCCACCTGCACCAGCTCCATGCAGATCTGCTCCTCCACCACCCCCATCCTGCTCGTCTGCCTCTCACCCCGATTCTCATTCCTACAGCCAACCCCAGTCCCATGAAGAACACAATCACTGAAATCAAATGTTGATTCGAGCCTAAAAACCTCTAGAAGCCAAACTTATTTTCATTGTCAATCCCCATTGTCCTTGAATGATTCCATTACTTCTTAATCGTCCTCATTTTCATTCATCAGTTAAAAGAACTTCATGTTTGTCTTTCTTGGCTGCCGGTTCCTAGTCACATATTTATGGTCTTCCCCATGTTCATCTCAAAAAAACCATACTTGTATATTGAAATTATGATTTTTCAACGATTTTGTTGAACATAGGATTATTATACAGAAAATAAAGTTTCTTTCCGCAATATATACATATTTTTATATTTTTACTTTATCCTGTGTCTTGTTTTCAAATATATTTATCAATTTGTTGTTAACATCTTTAGAAGTAAATAAATCATAAGACTCACTATTCCCATATTTTATAAATTTAAACGTTAAACTCACGAAATTTATTAATTGAATATGCAATTTACATTATATTTGTAATAACTCGGGCTTATTATAAATAACTAGTATAATGGTGTGTATGTATGTACATACATACATACATAATTTCGAGGCGACCTTGCTCGGCGTGCCTCGCAATGTGTGTACCATTTTGCGACAAGCCGGTTATCCTCGCGAGGCTTCTTTTCCACGGTTCTACGCAAAGTGTGTACACGCCTTTATAATAATTATCGAATAATATCCGATGTCTCGTAAGAAATAAATAAAGTAATTTTTTAGAAAATTGTGATCGATAAATATAAAAAAGCTTTAGATTAACAGTTTTTTTTTTTTAAATGTATTTTTAAATATTTTACATTTTAATTTAAATTATGTGCTGGTATGTATGTAACATAATCTTATCCTTTTTCTTAAGCATGACTTTTTGTCACCCAGTACTCATAAAAAAAAAATATTTTATGACCTATGTATATTTACGTGACACTTGTTTTTGTACATTAAATAGTTGATATCTTTTTCATATTAACTAACAATTTAGTCGACTCGCATCGCAGATGATTGGTCTTGTTTTCATCGGTCAACCTGCTGCTACACTTCGTTTTTACTATATTTAAATTCAGCTGTAATGCACATTGCTAGTTGTTTTAATTTTGGAAATTTATCTTCTAGGATATATTTCTGATAAAACTCACGCTTATTCCCTTCGAATATGCATTTTAACTCCAGGCTTGATTGCAGGTCTATTAGCTCAATTTGTAAATTTGGAGGCGCTGATTCCACCTCCACGTTTAATGGAGTTAAGAATATTTTGAACATTTTTTTGCATACATATATCAGAATCTTGTGTCGAATTCACTATTAAAGTCACTATTAAAGTCATTTAATAATTGGAAATGAATTGCATTATTTGACCGTAATTGATTTTCATAAAGCTTGAGTTTTGTAACAAAAGATTTTATACATATCTTGATAACATTCTGTAATTTATTTATTTTTACCGTGTAGCTTCTGATTCAATTAATTTAATTTCATTGTTATATCTGTAAGAAAACATAAATCTAGAAGTCATTGATCATCGTAAAATTCAGATATACATATATTGGCCACTTTCGTTCATAAAAATCCGAATTTCTTCTCTCAATTTTAAAAATCTTCATAAGCAGTTTCCACGACATATTATGGCATAAAAAATGAGATCACCATATTCGGATTCGAGTTCGTGAAGATATTCTTGAGACTGATATTCTTGAAACTGAATTATTTTTAATTGAATTAATAACCTTGACATCACATGCGACATATTCAATACTTGTGCACATATTATGTACGTAGGTTCTCGAGGTGCAGTAAGCAATGGCAAATAAACATTTCAAAATCATTTGAATTTTAAAATTGAAATGGAATCACGACAAATCAAACATACAGCATTCATTGTCTTTTATTAGAGTGAAAAAGTACAAATCTTCCCATTCACTCTGGAACCTTCTAATCTCATCTTCAAGTTTTCTTTTATTATTTTCAATTCTGTTTCAAGCCATAATGAATAAAATATTTGATTTTCAAAAAATGATATACCAAAATGCAAAATATAGAAAGCTGCAAACTTCAATTGGGCCGCATGTGGCCCATGGGCCGTAAGTTGCACATGCCTGGTTTATAAAAATGTAAGCCTTTATTTTATTATCCAAATACTAATAAGTGTGCTTGTTATGCAATTGCTAGGTTCATATTCCGTTATATGTACATACATACATTCATATGTAAATAAATACATATGTACATATATGTATGTAGACTTGATTCGGGAAAGGACTAACTTGGTTTAAAATAAAAAAAATAGTTCCGAGAAAACAGGATTGAAAAACTCGTAGATATATATGTATTATATATAATAAGAGCAATACGATTATAATGAGAGGATCGAGTGGTATTTTTGACATAGTCGAAAATACATACATACATATGTATATACTTACAGGTACACGTAGAATTGAATCGATGTTTACAGAGCTATTAATAAGCTAAAAAAAATGCTAAAAATATATATTGTATTTTAATAGAAATTAAATGAGTCGTCGAAGGTGTGTACTTATGTACATACAATATGAAAATCTGAAATTGTATGACGATGTAACAGATTTGCTCATCCTACGGAATAGTGCAAGAACTAAAATAAAGATAGGTATTGTATACGATGTGCTTAAGCAATTTACCCTTAGGCGCAAAAGGGGATGAAGGGATACATAGAGTGAAAGCGGGTTAAGACCTTGTGGTTCACGGTTAAGGGGGGAGAAGGGGTTGACGAGTGGGTGGGAAGGGTCACAAACGACCGGGATTTTATTATTGTTATTACTTACTCGAAATGGTGTCGTTCACTCTCAAATTATATGCATAAAATTGGCGGGTATACGAGGTTAACTTCTAAATTAAATATATATTGGTGTTTATTATTGACACATGAGTGTGCTAATAATAGCGGTAACTGCATGTTAAAGAAAAAAAATCATTAATTTTTTTTTGGAAAATATAAAAGATTGGTGTCAGAAGTGGGATACAAGAAAAATAATATAATTTTTAAAAATTACTCACAGTTGATTTTTTACGAATATGACTAAATCTAAATCTTAAATTGCTTCTATGTATGTACATATGTATATTAAGTTTTGTCCGAAATACCTACATATGATATTATTATGTAAAAATAACCCAATTCCGCCTATCTGTCTGTCCATCTGCTGATAACGCTAATTCAAGTTTAACTGATAAAACACGAACGTAGCGAGTGGAATTTGAACCCGCACCAGGTTGGGTGAGTTAGCGCTAACGCGTTCACCCAACACCTGTGATGGGAGGCCTCCAATAATTTGAAAATATTAATTCTTAGTAGGTTTGCGACTTTGCTAAATTGTTACGTAATCAATTACGTCAAACACGTCCGTTCATATTTAACGGGCTTACACTACTACATAAATCTATTAAACATTATACACTATACTTATACATAACTACTATCTCTCACAGAGGTGTCTCCTCACACTTTGCAAGAATGTATCTATGTATGTACATATGGTCTTAGAAGACTTGACGCACTCAGGGGGGGCATTATACATTAATTAGCCCCTGTGAAAAATGTAAATTAATACACCCCTGTGAAAGATATTTATATATATATATATATATAAATATCTTTCGCTCTTTCAGTATACCAATATAAAGAGAAGATGTACGTACGACTTTGAAACATTTTCCATGTGTAATTTCAATTACAATCGAAAGTTTTCTTTTCTCGACTACAACAAAAACAAAAACAAAGACAGGAGACACAAAGACAAGTATATAACGAGCCGAAGAATGAGAATGACAGCTCATATTCCGGTACACCTGAAACTCGTTCCGGTTTTCCACACACTGTCATCGAGCTCCACACTCGGAAAAATCATAAATTATTATTAAATATAATACGAAATGTGATCCCAACTGTGATGATGGATAATATTTTAATATTACAATACTGTTTTTTTGAATATGTTAAGACGTATGATAAGTGAGCACAATTACAACCACACGTAGCATCATTGTACAGTAGGCACTCGCTTACTGGAAAACTTGCATTTTTCCGTACAAAGAGATAAAAGTTGGGAAATTTTATGATATCCAGATGTAATCATAACCTATTAGTAGAAAATGGATGGATAAAAGCTTTGAATTTTTAGGTCAATATACGGAAAAATTCAATATTTCCATAACCGAGCGTCTACTGTATTTCAAACGATCACTACTCACCATTTTCATGATGTACTCCGTAATTTTTATAACGTAAAAAGATTGTTAACTCTTTGAACTCGTATGTCGAGCATAGCTCGACATTTACTTTAACTTCATTTTTTAGATGAAAACTGACTGAAAATCCAATTAGCATACCTTAGTTTTGGAATTTTTCTTTCACGCCAGTGATTCTGAAACATTAGCTTTCCAAAAGCGTAATTTCTTTTTAAGTAAAAATGGTTACTTGACAGAGGTTAAAAGAAATAATTTTTGTATTATAAATTCGCAAACATTCTCTTTGTTTTATAAAGCCTCTAAAATATCCCGGATGCAATTTTTCATCTCCAAATTTCATCAAAAGTGAAAATATATTATTTGGAACCACACAAATTTTTGAGAATGGCTGATTATTTTGGCAACAGTGTGGGGAAGATTTTTCATCATCAATGATAATATGTAAAATCATTATTTATTGAGAAAATAATTTTTTGTCGAACGTTTTAAAATTTTATAAAGAAAGATAATCATGATTTTCAAATCAAGTTTAGCCCATGTTCAGATTTTGTCTCGTAAAGTTTCTTACCCTGGTCGGACGGTCCAAATCCTCAAATAATTTATTCAGGAAACAAATTTAAAAAAAAAAATGAAATTATGGTATTTTAAAGTTGGTAAAGATGAAATGGATATGTTTCTGTAGAAAATTTTGAAAAGCACTGGTTCCAAAGATTCATCTAATGGTTTTTCATCATATATTGGTACAATGCCGAAGATATGTGTTTCACGGATTTATAGCTATTTTTTGTCCCAAGAGGTTAAAAATATTTTATTTTTGTAATTGACTTTCATCGTTTAGAAATTGAAAAATGTCAAAATTAATTCCGAGTTCAAAGAGTTATTATACTTGGTTCAGTGATATTATATGTGTGTGTGTGTGTGCGTGAAAAAGTTAATAGTTTCTTTTGAATGCGCGCGCGCGAGAATTGTCGCGCGCAAAAAAAAAAGGATTTTCACGTGCGGAAAATTGTACGAAACGTGACTTTTCACCGCGGAAAATCTCCGACGGAAACAATTGCTTACGTCGAAAGTGGATGGGTTTGTTAGGGTGTGGGAAAAGGGGAAAAAAAATGGAAACTGCGGTGTGACATCCGTCGACGATCTCATTACGCGTGTGCTCGCAGTCGAACGTGTTTTCACTATTTTCTTTTTTCCCGCGACTGAAAATACGGCTGTATCGCGGTCAAAGAATAATGAACGTACTCACACTTGATGGCGGTGGGAAAAACTCGGAAAAATCCCACAGGAAAAGGACGGAAAATTGAGTCTATATTCGTAGTATTTTTCCTACTTTTTTTACCTTCGTATTATACATACAAAAAGCGAAAAACCTCGAGAAGTACGCGATTACTCGGAATTCTCCAATGCAAGATTTTTTTACATTATGCATGAGTTTTCCTCTCTGTCTACGATAGTAAGAATAAAAGAAACGCTAAGGATCTTATCACACGAACGCTTCAAAGAAAATTGATTCAATTTGTTTGTTGTTATTACTTTACCGGAGATTGCATCTAAATAGCAATTTTAAGCTTAGCAAATAAAACGTGTGTTTCGAAACAAGAGATAATGGCACTATCTGTTTTTGTTGTCCCTTCTAACTGCGTGTGTTAGAAAGGGACAAAAGTGAAAGTGGCAATGCTCACTCTGGTAAAAGTGTCTTTTAAATTATATAATGTATTTCTTTTAACAAGAAAGAATGTATTTTGAGTACCTGATTAAAACTACACTTTATCCGATATGGATAAAGTAAAAAAGAAGACTGTAAAATACAATCTGGAAACGTATTGTATCATATTTTCCACAACGGAAAGTAATCGTCTCGACTAGTAGTCTGGTCCACTAGAACAGGGTTTTTCAAACTGTGGGTAGCAACAAACGAAAAAAATCATGACACCGGAATGGTCAGTTCCTCTATCATTGTTTAAAATTGTCAATTAAGATATTTTAAAAGAATTATATCTCGGGATATTGTCACATTTCACTTCTCTATTCCAAAGCTTTGATAACTATTTTCCAGTGCAGAAATTTGAAACAGTAAAGAAAAGCCTTTGGACAAAAATCCATTTGAATGCTCTGAATCAATAATTGAGTTAAGCTTTGATCCTGAATTTCTGCACCTTATTAGTTCATTTACACTGAAGAATGATTTTCAGCGATTAAATTTTTCATCATTTTGGATTAAGGTCAAAGAAGAATTTTCACTTTTAAGTAAAAAAAATCAATCTTTATACTATGTATTACCTTTTTCTTCAACTTATTTGTTTGAGCTGTGATTCTCCACTTTATCTCAATTAAAAACAAAGTTTTCCATTATTGAAAACGACTTTTCTAAGATTATATTCACAAAACGAGATCCAAGTATGATTTGAAGACTTCTGCATTCCTAATGGTGTTATTACACAGAGATATTTTACTCGCTACGATCTCGCTAGTTTACTAACCGGCACGTAGAGCTAGTAGCGAGTAGCTGGTAAACCTATTAACACGTGTTAAGTCTACTCGCCAGTGTCGCCACTCGCTGCCGCTAGTGGCGCTGTCATCAACTTGTGACTTGTCAACGTGACAGTCAAAATGCCCGCTGAAATTTCAATATCGTTAATGTATCATGTCCATTATAGTTTACTGTGTGTGTTGAGAGCTGAAAACGAAACGTTTAACCTCAAACTGTCAATGAAGTGACGTCACACGAGTCAGCTAGTGCGAGTGTTCAAACATTCGAACTTCACTCGCGCGGCCCAAAAAGCCAGCTAGTTTACTAACTTCGCCTATTACACGCGGCTATTTACAAGCGGCCAGCAAACCAGCGAGATTGTAGCGAGTAAACTATCCCTGTGTAATACCCCCATAAGTCAACATATGGAGCATATTTTCGTTTAAAATAAAGACTATACTTGAAACACCCACCCAAGTCAGATAAGGCTAAGTTTTATTGGTTCTGCAGCATGTTTGCTTTGGCCTGAGGTTCTCTAATGCGTTATGAGGGTAGGTGGTATCAATATTGCTCCGGGCCAAGAATAACATCGATATAGACGTCAGGTCAGGAAGCAATCACGGTGTTGTCTTGTCGACAGTCAAGGGCCACTGGACCAGACCCCAAACACGGCAGCTTTGTATGTTTGCTCAACGTGTGTATTCAGCTATATGCCTACCCCCCTAAACCCCCCATCCAGAACGAGTATACGATTATATGTATATTGTTTGAACTAATGATAACCCCTCAATTAAACTAGACATACGTGCTCCTCGAGAAATTCGAGCTATGTAATAACCACTCAACCGATTTGAATGTCTCAGTAGATGAGTGAGTGATCCACAACCGTCCCACAACTAAGATCAATTAAAAAAATTACAACATGAGATGGCCGATGTGAATTTATGTAGTAATACCCAGATCTTACCAATGACGATATTTAAGGTCGAAAACCGTTGAGAAAATCATTCGACATACGGGACCATTCGCTCTAACATCTGATCTATCGCCTGTGTAATCATTAATTACTAGTGTAAGCCCGTTGAATATCAACGGAGCGGTATCTCATCACCCGTACTGAAAAATAATATTGAATTTAATGGTTTTTATAGTTGATTGTTATAATACAACAACGTAACAATTTAGCAAAGTCGCGAGCCTATTGACAATTAATATTGTCAAATCGTAGCAGGCCCGTCATCGCCTCCGTTGGATGATAGTGTTAGCACGACCTCATTCCAAACTGGTGATCACGGGTTCAAATCCCACTCGCGCGCGGACGTTTCGTGCCTTTTAATCATTTACCTCGGGCGAGCGTTATCAGCAGACAGACAGACTGATTTTGGCTATTATATATGTACTAGTGTAAGCCCGTTGATATTCAACGGACGTGTTTGACGTTTTTTCAATTAAATTTGAATTTCAGCCTTTACCGAAGCGAGCGTTATCAGCAGACGGACAGACAGACAGACAGACGGAATTGGGCTATTATATGTATAACCAGTGTAAGCCCGTTGAATATCAACGTAGCGTTCTCATCACCCGTACTGAAAAATAATATTAAATTTAATAGTTCTTATAGTTGTTGCATAGATGGCGCGTTATAATAACAACGTAACAATTTAACAAAGTAGCGAGCCAATTGAGAAATTAATATTTTACAATTGTCATCACCCCGTTTGGATCACAGCGTAAGCGCTCAATGTTTCGAACAATGCGCGCGGAAGGTTCGTGTCTTTTAATTATATTTACTGATGTGAGTGTTATCAGCAGACAGACAGACAGACAGACGGATTTTGGCTATTATATAAAACTAGTGTAAGCCCGTTGAATATCAACGTAGTGGTTTCTCATCACCCGTACTGTGAGTGTTTGTGTGGGTGAGTATATGTGTATTTAATAGTTTTTGGTTAGATGGCGCTTTATAATACAACAGCGTAACAATTTAGGAAAGTCGCAAACCCGTTGAGGATTAATATTGTTAAATTGTAGCTGGATCCGTCATTATCAGCGTTGGATCATAGCGTAAGCGCTCACTGTTCTGAACTGGTGATTTCGGGTTCAAATCCCACTCGCGCGCGACGTTCTGGTTGTTTAATTATTTACCTCGGCGAGCGTTATCAGCAGACAGACAGATGGATTTCGGCTATTATATATATAATATATAACAAGTGTAAGCCCGTTGAATATCAACAGGTGTGTAGGTGATTATATGTATAGTTTTATAGTGGTTGCATAGATGGCGCGTTATAATACAACACGTAACAATTTAGCAAAGTCGCGAGCCTATTAAGATATTAATATTGTCAAATCATAGCACGTCCGTCATCGCCTACGTTGGATGATACGATTCATCCCAACCTGGTGATCACGGATTCAAATCCCACCCGCTCTCGCAAACAAACAGACAGATAGGCGGATTTCGGCTATTATATATAATTATGATAATAGCTTAAGATAGACTTAGGTGGTCAGGAAATCCCTGAGATGAAACTTTGATTGTTAACTTTTCATTAAGCCACCTTATCTCATCGATTTTCACGGGTTCGCTTGTGTTGAAAGGCATGGAGTGGTTTTCGACCTTATAATGTTTAGGGACAAGGGTGATAACATAAATTACTTTGTGTTTCCATTTAAAGCCGGAAGCCTTTTGTACTGTCCCCTCGTTCACTCTCTCTCTCTCTCTCTCTCTCTCTCTCTCTCTCTATCTCTCTCCAGAGGGAAATTACTGTTGAAACTTTTAATTGTTGCATCTTTAGGTCTTACTGGTTCACGTTTAGTGGAAGTTAGTGTGATTTAATTCAGTTTGATACAATTCCTCTGAATAATCAAAATTTATATTTAATCAAATTTCAATATATTATGTAGGTACACATTCAGAGGAAACTAGTGTGCACACGTGGAAAATCTACTAGTTGCAAATTGCGTTCGGTTACTGGAACACAGCTTGCCGCCGCAATTTTCCCGGGAAATAGAGGTTGCGGTAAAGTCATTTCTCGCTAGGATGTTAGCATGCTAATTCTATTACATCAGACCGGTAGCTTAACCCTGCCATTCTGCGTGCATATTGCCAATCAAATGCCTAACAACATCATCAAACAGCTACAGAGCCCAGCTTGATCCGTGCAATCAAACATTGTCGCCGTATCCATTGTATAAATACTTACACATACATATGTATAGGTATGTACGTACATACACTAGTAAATTTATAATGGTTCACGGAAATGAATTCTCAAAACAGTTCTAACACTGCAACGTGATTATATTTCAAACAATCACTCTACTACAGCGTTTCCGAAACTGTGGGTCGCGAGCCAATTTTTAGTGGGTCGCGAAAAATTTCAAGTTCAAAATTCACATTCCAAAGAATGTGATTTTTTTTTTAAATTATTTAAAATAAAATATGAAAACATGGGTAAGTAAAAATGATATGCAACAAAACATATAACAGAGAATAGGATGCGTCCGAGCAAATTGCGTTGTAATTTTGTGACGAAGCATCTAGATTTAAAAAACAAGCTACTAGAATTTTTTGAAAGACTACTGGAACAGCCTAAGTCGTCGAAATCGAATCTTTTGCATTAAACCAGCATTACCAGTGTACCTGATTGGTTTGCAAATCGCGCTAGCTACATAGTAAGCCGCACACAATTGGTAAGACTTTAGTGCTACCACCAATACATAAAAGACACGGTTGGAATTATATTTGATGATAAGAGCAAGAAAGAAGTATAGAATCGATGAAATGACTCAGTGGACAGAAGATGAGCTGATCCAAAGAGTTAGTGAGACATTTTTATCATTACAACTGAACGAGTACACGGATGTACAAGGTTTATCCCAGCTGCATGTTTTCGTTAATTATAAGTTATTTAAAAATAAATAAAACTCTGGATATTTTTAAGTGTAAAATTTATTTTAAATACACCCCCCTATCATGTCAATTAAAACTAGGTGGGTCGCGATAGTTTGTCCTTCTAAAACGTGGGTCGCGGTACTAAAAAGTTTGGGCAGCACTGCTCTACTATATTCAACCTCTTTGATATGGAGATTTAACTTTGTATCCTGTATGGTTAGTCGTATGTACATAAGCTAGTCCAGTGTTCACCACCAGTAACCACACAATTCCTACAGTCGGAACAAAAAGGACAAAGCTTAATTGTGTATCTCTACAAGCACTTGCGTATAAAAATACTCTACAAGTATTCGTTCATATTCATACATACATAGGTTAAAATAGCACTGGTGGTTGTAATATCTACCTGCAAAAAAATGGTGTCCAACTCTTTACTTAAAATTTATCAACAGAAAAGTGTAGAGCGTAAAAAAATTTTGCTCTCCTCTTTTCTAGAACATAAGCATAACCCACACCTCTAGGAATTTCGTGGTTACTGATTGTGAACACCGCTATAGTCTGTTTTTTGAGACAAAAGATCCGCTGTAGAAATGGTAATGTCACACGTTATTGATGCATTTTTTAGTGTAAGGGTCACCACTGGTACTTTTTACTTTATCCATATATCGTCATCATTTTCAGCCGTTCACCACCCACTGTTGGATGAAGGCCTCTCTAATCCTTTTCCATTCCTGGCTGTTTTGAGCAATCTGCATCCACTTGACTTCGCACATTATTTTCAATTCATCAGCCCATCGTCCACCCGGTCTACCTTGCTTTCTTTCACATCCTCTCGGATACCATTCCAGTATTTCTTGCGTCCATCCATTCTTCTCGCTTTGTGCCACTTCATCTTTTTCACACGTTCCGCTATATCTGCCACTTTGGTCATGCTTCTTACCCATGCATTCCTCTTACGATATTTTCTTGTTACACCAAACATACATACATGCTTATCTGCGTGCATTAGATCTTACGTAACATTCTTGAATAAGGCATTGTTGTCGTCCGGTAAGCACATTTTCACGACTTTTTCCCTTGTTAACACAGGCAATATTAGAATTCGTGCTCTTTTATTTGAAAGAAGACTATAAGCAGGGAAAAGTGAACATCTTGATATCTTGAGACTCGTTTCCCACCACTTTCTTCATCGTGACAAAACTTTTTTTATTGATAGTTACCCTTCGGACAGGAGAGTGTTTTTTTAAATATGCGTCGACTTGTGTATATAATATCCAGGTAAATTCGCAAGGATTCTAAACTTGTTGACGTTTCACTTAGCGGATTCGAAACGGCGACTGCGATATTTTCAGGATCAAGGGATAGCAGTGGGCTACCTTTTCCTTGTCCGTTGTTGTCAGAGGCGATTCGTGACGAGGGTATTCAGGTATTTTCCTGTCAAAAATGCTCGATCACGTCCGTTGAATGTGTTAAATATTAATCGATCGACGATCTGCAAGGGAGCTTCCGACCCCTGCTTTGGCACATCGTAAGTTACGCCCGCTTCGATCTCATTAACTGAAAGTGCTAGGTAATGATATACATATGTATGTCGTACTTGTAACGAGTAGATATCTATTAGACTTCTCGAGAGTAGATGTTTCAAAACAACATATTTATCATCCGAAAAAGAATTAGTACCCTTTAGGCCGGGCGCACACTGGGTACGTATTCGTACGAATTCCTGTCGTACGTATGTTGTTGTCCCTCACACGTATGGCGTTGTCTCACGCCCAGAGAGAGACAACGCCATACGTGTGAGGGACAACAACATACGTACGAATACGTACCCAGTGTGCGCCCGGCCTTAAGCTTCATTATTACTGTCAATACATTATATCCATGTACATGTGTATATCGCAATATGTGGTCTATTATAACGGGGCGCGTGACGTCACGCTATATAGGCCTATTAAAATCAGTAGCCATTGTTGTAGGCCTCGTTCTGTACATATGTATGTGGAATGTGTTTCAATTTCATCTACACATGACCGATTTATTAATCGCGCTCGGTGTTTATGGCGCAATATACAACCGGACATTACTCGCAATAAATACCGCTGTGCGAATTTCGCATGCCTTTGCACACTGAAAAATAATTGGCGTCCATTTGAGTCTGTTGTCACGCCATTTAACTACTGGTCGCTATTCGCTCACGCGTGATATATATTGCCATTGAGTTTTTGAGTATCTATGCATGTACTCTAGCTGGCTAAATCTACTCAAAACCTTTGAACCGATTTTGTTTTCCACTGTTACTATTGTGCTTAGCATTCATTATAGGGTTATTATTACTATTGTGCTTAACTAGCTGATGGCAACTCGAGAATGGAGATCCCCCCCCCCCCATTTATGTGTTGTTTAGCTTAGTTACTTGACATTTATTAAAAAATACTGTTATTATAAATAAAAAATATTATTTACAATAGGCGTTCACTTAACGGACATGGAAAAATCGTGGAATACTGGATACACTTTCTGTATAACAAGCTAGAAAATCAAAGTTTTTGGTATATCGGTACATATAGTTCATTTGTATATGAGGGGTTGACTATATTAAAAGTAGCTAAGAAAGTTGGATCATTGTGTAGATTAAGAACTATACTATCTAGAAATACAAAAGCATTAGTTTATAATGCAATTGTTCGTCCTCATTTTATATATTTTGGTTCATTTTTAAATTTATTAAATAGGTTAATTAAAGATAGGTTGCAAAAATTGCAAAATATACATAGCTAAGCGTATTTTAAATGTCAATAGATTAAGTAGTATAAGATATACATATGTTGAATGAATTGAATTGGATGAATGTAAATGAAACCTTAAAAGTGTGCATGTTAGTACATATATGTATATTTTTAAATTAGATAAGAATTTATTACCAAAATATTTAATAAGAGTGTATAATATATGTACCTATCCATAGTCATAATACTAGGGGTAAGAATAAGTTAATAGTTAAGATTTTAAAATTAAGTAGATCCAGGAGAAGTATCTTGTACAATGTATGTATATATGTACATGTTGAATATAATGGCCTGCCAGAAGTTCTCAGAAATATAAATAAAATTGATAGATTCCTGGCAGCCTTAAAACAGCACCTCTGTACAGGTGCTAGTAGATAATAAGTTTATTTTGTAATTTTAGCTTTAAGTAATGTTTGTTTTTAATTAGCTTTTTAAACTATCTTGAATAAATAAATAAATAATTCAAAATTTTGAAAAATTGCTCTATTTTTGCCAATGCGCAGTTGAAACACATTTACATTGCCGGTCGATAACAGAAGTCTAACTCTAAAAATAGCTCCACATAGTACTAGAATATTTCACTTAAAGTTTAATCATCTCAGTATCAGTTATCATCAACATCATCATTTTCAGCCGTTCACCATCCACTGCTGGATGAAGGCCTCTCCAATCCTCTTCCATTCCTGTCTGTCTTGAGCAATCTGCATCCAATTGAATCCACACATTCTTCTCAATTCATCAGCCCATCTTCCACTCGGTCTTCCTTGCTTTCTTTCACATCCTCTCGGATACCATTCTAGTACTTCTCGCGTCCATCTGCCATCCATTCTTCTCGCTATGTGTCCAGCCCATTGCCACTTCAACTAAATAACTATCAACTATCTCTACAATATGATCATCTACTGTGACTGCGTTTTGCGTGCAGAATTCACTAAACATAATTTTAATTTTATTAAAATTAATTTTTAAGCCTACTTTCATTCTTTCGTTGCTTAATTCTGTTAATCTATTTTGTAAATCTACTGAGTTACATGCAACTATAACTATGTCGTCAGCGAATCTTAGATGGCTCAAATGTCTTTCGTTAATCTTGACCCCTGTTTTGTGCCATTCATGAATGATTAACCCCCCCCCCCATATTTGGCTATCATAAAATTTCAGACTTTTAATCTCTTTGTACGGAAAAATTCACGTTATCGACGTGCCAGTAACAATATTAGTATTTTGATCATCAGCTACATATATATTACAACAAATCGTTATTTTGTTTTTTTAATACATTTTCGCTGAGGTAACCTTCAACGTAACTTTTACGATCGACTCTCACTATACTTTTCAACTGAATATACATATATGTAAAACACAAGCATTTTTGACAAGAGTAACACTCGAGACACGCTAGAGATGCAAATTTTCCTCGGTGCTACGGCGACATCGTCATTTTTCACATTCTCCTATCGCTTTTCCCGGAAATTGTAGCTACCTTACAAATTTCCAGACCATCCGTCAGCGCCCGATAACAAAGCCATACCATTCTCCACCAAAACCCATCCCATCGCGAAATGCTAAAATTCTCCCCCCGACTACCAAAAAACCACCTATATAAACATTGTACGTGCGCGAATAATAAAGTTAAGCACTGACTGGCTCGAAAGCGAATGATATACGACCAAAAAAGCTACAGAAACGCTTTTTTAATCCTCGCAGATTATCCCAGGATGAAATATTCACTCGGCACCCAGTAAATCTTACTCCGTCGACGAGGACGCAATCCAAACGAATTACTTTCGAAACACACATTAAACGTATTCAGGACTTATAAACATGGTTTTGCGGGTACGTCTGCTAGGTTTATGTCTCTGAAAATAAACGTTCTATCCCTATCCCTGGGGGGGTTGAGTCCTGATCCTCGCGTTTCCATTATAATAATATATGAAACGAAGTACGTGTTTGCGTTGCTCGTTAGTCGGAACGTCATTTCCGCGGCCGGCTCTATGTATATTGTACATATGTAGTATATTCATATTTGTAAAGTTTCTCCCGTGTGCTGAAACGAAACGTATTTTCAGCGAAAGCTTAAATGCATTTGAAAATAGGGACTTTTCGCTACGTAATCCGTCGGGATTATGTGATTGATTGGGGCGAGATAACGGGTAAATCCCGGGACTAGCAAACTTCGCCATTGTGTTACGGTTTAATCGTAAAAATCACAGCTGGTCGTCTGCCTACGGAACGTATGTATTGTTCGTTGAATTTACTCAATCGAGTGAAAGCTGTAATGTTTGCAATTCAAAAATGCTACGTTTTAAATTACATCTGTCAAATTTTGCGCGAAAAAGTCGTAACATGATTGTTCGATTGAAAATCGGGAACAAAACGCGTCTAAATACGATAAATTTTGCTTTTTTTTATATAATAACGCTACACCTATCACTAAAAGCGTTTTATTGTAAAAAGGAATGACTTTTATTCTTCTCGAGCGAAAGTTTGAAGGACAAAAACAATTGATTTATACAATATTTGGCTAGGACGGTGGTTGGCAACCTTTTGCAAAACTGGGTCAATTCCATTTGTAAATAATTCGTTATAGTGGGTCACTCAGAATTTGAAATACAATTCAAAATATGTAATGCAATATTCGTACGCATATGTATGTATGTACAATGTAGTGCTGTAAGTGGAGAACGAGAATATTCTCCAAAAGATTATTCTCCGAGAATATTTGAAATTTTTCTTTTCTCTGGGTTAAACGTCTCTAAATAGTTAATAGCTTTTTAGAATGACAAATTCAGCTTCTGACGACACTGAATGTGTCCTTTCGTCATTTTAACATACGCACTACTAACATGAACATTTTCCGCGAAATTCTCACAGGAATACAATGCTTATTAACGCTGGAAGCAATAAATTATAGATATTTTTATTTCTTTGGTGAAGAAATTGTTCCAATTTACAGATTTAATCATTATTTTAAACACATTGGATCGTAAAATTTTTGTCATATATAATTTAGTTTTTGTCACTGATACTAAAAACATGTGTACAAGAGTAAGAGAGAAACATACACGAAACAATGTGGGATGAAAATATTTTGAAAGATTTTGAAGAAAAGAAAATTTGAAGATTCACATATTCAAAAAAACGAGCCGACAGAGGATGAAAAATATGAAGAAACTGATGAATGTAATGAATCAAACTTTGATATAATTGTGTTAGAATCAGAAATATGTACATACATACATACAAATGTATGTATGTATATATCAAATTATTATTAAATATGTTTTTGCATTAATTAATTACTTTTATTCATTTCCTCCCTCATTCTCGCAGAAGGCTTAGTTGCATTAATTTTCGAAGAAGGCTTAGTTGCAACGGAATAGTATGAAAAGTATAATAGTAGAATAGTATAAAAATCCCTCAGATGCTCTAAAATAGAAAATTCTCGAATATTCTCGGTTTGGAGAATATTCTCCAAAAGATTATTCTCGAGAATTTTACAACACTATATGTATGTACATATGTATCAACATTTTCAGCCGTTCACCATCCACTGCTGGATGAAGGCCTCTGCAATCCTCTTCCATTCCTGTTTGTCTTGAGCAATCTGCATCCAATTGAATCCACACATTTTTTTTTATTTCAGTATTCATTTTATCATCATTATTCATTTTATTTTTTTTTCTGTCTCTTGCGAATAATATTCTTTTTAATTACCCACATAATAACAACAATACAAAAAAAATATACATATAAATATAGGGTGAATAATTGTTCCAAAATAATCGAGTCAGTTATAATAACCTTTCTAGGATTTCGTGAAAAGAAAGTTGAATTAAATCGAACACCCACTGACATCTACTGAAATATTGTAAAATTTTCAGCTTTCAGTCTCTACTTTAGCTGAATAATATGAATACATAATATGAATATTCTACGATTTTCAGAACGTTGACTCAACTATAATAAGGTAATAAAATAAAATACAGATGAATTTCTGATTTAATATTTAATTAAACATAAATATCAATATAAACGGCGTCCAAAAGCTAAACATATAGCCGAAAGCCGCTTCATCAATTTGGTATGTCAAAATTGATAAAATACAATTTTATCACACTACTTAACAATTGCAATAGTGATAACAACGCACCGTTTACCAATAAATAATATTTATTTATTACATAGTAAATATCAGTCAAGTATACAAACTTCGTATCCTTTAACCCAAGTTTAAATAAATAAGCTACATGGTAAAAATAAATAAATTACAGAATGTTATCAAGATATAAAATCTTTTGTTACAAAACTCAATCTTTATGAAAATTAATTACGGTCAAATAATGCAATTCATTTCCAATTATTAAATGACTTTAATAGTGACCGTAAAGATTTATTAAAATATTCGAATGAAGTCTCCAAATATAATTAAAGAATTCGACACAAGATTCTGATATATCTATGTATGCAAAAAAAAAAATGTTCAAAATATTCTTAACTCCATTAAATGTGGAGGTGGAATCAGCGCCTGCAATCAAGCCTGGAGTTAAAATGCATATTCGAAGGGAATAAGCGTGAGTTTTATAAGAAATACATATATCCTAGAAGATAAATTTCCAAAATTAAAACAACTAGCAGTGTGCATTACCCACCAAACGATTGGGTTGGACACCCCTGTTATAAACGTTAATAAATTAAAATAAATTATTAGTCATTTTATTAGACAAAAAGTCATGCTTAAGAAAAAGGATAAGATTATGTTACATACCAGCACATAATTTAAATTAAAATGTAAAATATTTAAAAATACAAATACAAAAAAAAAAAAAACTGTTAATCTAAAGCTTTTGTATTTATCGATCACAATTTTCTAAAAAATTACTTTATTTATTTCTTACGAGACATCGGATATTATTCGATAATTATTATAAAGGCGTGTACACACTTTGCGTAGAACCGTGGAAAAGAAGCCTCGCGAGGATAACCGGCTTGTCGCAAAATGGTACACACATTGCGAGGCACGCCGAGCAAGGTCGCCTCGGAAATTATGTATGTATGTATGTACATACATACACACCATTATACTAGTTATTTATAATAAGCCCGATTTATTACAAATAGAATGTAAATTGCAATATTCAATTAATAAATTTCGTGAGTTTAACGTTTAAATTTATAAAATACGGGAATAGTGGGAGTCTTATGATTTATTTACTTCTAAATATGTTAACAACAAATTGATAAATATATTTGAACACAAGACACAGGATAAAGTAAAAATATAAAAATATGTACATTCATATGTAAATGTATGTATATATTGCGGAAAGAAACTTTATCTTCTGTATAATAATCCTATGTTCAACAAAATCGTTGAAAAATCATAATTTCAATATATGTACAAGTATGGTTTTTTTGAGATGAACATGGGGAAGACCAAAAATATGTTACTAGGAATCGGCAGCCAAAAAAGATAAACATGAAGTTCTTTTAATTGATGAATGAAAATGAGGACAATTAAGAAGTAATGGAATCATTCAAGGACAATGGGGACAATTGACAATGAAAATAAGTTTGGCTTCTAGAGGTTTTTAGGCTCGAATCAACATTTGATTTCAGTGATTTTGTTCTTCATGGGACTCGGTTTGGCTGTAGGAATGAGAATCGGGGTGAGAGGCAGACGAGCAGGATGGGGGTGGTGGAGGAGCAGATCTGCATGGTGCTGGTGCACAGCATGGGGGTGGTGGGGGTGGAGCACAGCATGGGACTGGTACTGGTTTGCATGGGGGTGGTGGAGGAGGAGCGCAGCAAGGAACTGGAGCTGGTTTGCATGGTGGTGGTGGGGGTGGAGCACAACATGGTTGAGGAGCTGGTTTGCGGGGGGGTGGTGGAGGTGGAGCGCAGCAAGGAACTGGAGCTGGTTTGCATGGGGATGGAGCACAACATGGCTGAGGTGCTGGCTTGCATGGAGGTGGAGGTGGTGGTGGAGGAGTACAGCATGGTTGTGGAGCTGGCTTACAAGTTGGTGGTGGAGCTGGAGCACAACCGCATGGCACTGCGTGTGTAGCCTAAATTAAAAAAAATAATAATTAAATTATTCATTTTTCTTACGGAAATATTTGAGTAGTGAGAGTTTTTTACTTTCATACGTTCTATAGATATGTAAATTACTATTTTTTATACCTGAACGAGCAGGAGGGCGAGAAATCCGAATACGAGAGCAGATTTTATTGCCATTTTGATGAGTTTCAAACACTGATGTGAATGAATCAAACGAATTGAATACGTTTTCGGTAAACTCGCACCTTTTTATATGATTATACATATCTCAGATGAAGTACGTGACTACTATTTGTGTCTCAGCAGATTTTTTGGCGTCTAAAATGTCTAATCACATTGTTTGCACTTAATAAAATACAAGAATGATCATGTAACGTACATATATAGTACGTGATATGTTATTAATGCGTTAGAATGCAAATCGTGCCGATATTGAAATAGTTTCATGCACAAAAATCACAATTTTTGTATAAAAAGAGATCTATCGTCGAAAACATCATTAAATCCCATTGATTCAACCAACGGCATTAGAAATCCATCAACATGGCATTCAAAGTGTCTCTCTTCGTCGGATTCCTAGCCCTCTTCTTCATCCAGGTATATCCTTGAATTAAAAACCACACTTAATAAGTACCTACTATGTATAATTTACGACATAGCAAATATAATAAGCTGACATTTACATTTTTTTTTTACTGAATTTTCAGAACGCTCACGGAGTTCCATGCGGATGTGCAGCACCACCACCACCTCCTCCACCACAACCATCATACGCTCCATCGTGTGCTCCGCCTTGTAAACCAGCCCCAAAACCATGCTGCGCTCCTTCACCACCTCCACCATGCAAACCAGCTCCACAAACTTGCTGCGCTCCACCTCCACCTCCATGCAAGCCAGCTCCTCGTCCATGCTGTGCTCCAACCCCATGCAAACCAGCTCCAGTTCCTTGCTGCGCTCCTCCTCCACCACCCCCATGCAAACCAGTACCAGTCCCATGCTGTGCTCCACCTGCACCAGCTCCATGCAGATCTGCTCCTCAACCACCCCCATCCTGCTCGTCTGCCTCTCACCCCGATTCTCATTCCTACAGCCAACCCCAGTCCCATGAAGAACAAAATCACTGAAATCAAATGTTGATTCGAGCCTAATAACCTCTAGAAGCCAAACTTATGTTCATTGTCAATCCCCATTGTCCTTGAATGATTCCATTACTTCTTAATCGTCCTCATTTTCATTCATCAATTAAAAGAACTTCATGTTTATCTTTCTTGGCTGCCGATTCCTAGTCACATATTTATGGTCTTCCCCATGTTCATCTTAAAAAAACCATACTTGTATATTGAAATTATGATTTTTCAACGATTTTATTGAACATAGTATTATTACACAGAAAATAAAGTTTCTTTCTGCAATATATACATTTTTTTTTTTTTTAAATTTTTCGTTTTAAAATATACCGATGTGACTTCACAGGTATCCCTAAAACGCCACATCGGCCAGATACATAATATAAATATAGAATTAAAAATGAGAATTATAATAAAAATATTAATAATGATAACAAAACCAAAAATAATAATAATAATAATATTATTAAAAATGATAATAATAATAATAATAATAATAATATTAATAACAATAATAATAACAGTATTAATAATAATAACAAAATACTTGCATAAGAAAAAAAAAAAATTATATATCAAAAAAATAGTCAGAGATCATGAACAAGCAACACTCCTAGCAATCCGATTTAAAAGTGTTGTCGCACTCGATACCGGCGAGTTGACGAGCATACAGGTTCGTGCGTGCACAGGCAAGAAAAGAGACCGCGCTCGAGACTCATGGGAATGCTCTGGAACCCATAAACGAAGCTCCTTGAGAATCTCCGGATTATCTACCCGACCCTTTAATAATCCAGAAAAATGTTTGATCAAGCAAACTTTTCTCCGAGTTTCAATAATCTGTATCCCAACATTCCTAATAAAAAATGCACTGGGATACAGAAACGGGTAAAACCATACTCCTTCATATACAGGTGCCGAAGAAATTTCTTCTGCACTCTCTCGATAAGTAAACAGTACTTCGCCTCAGAGGGGCACCAAATCTCGGAACCAGACTCCAATATACTACGGACTAAAGCGCCATACAGAACACGCTGCACAAACAGGTTGTTAAAATGACGCGCATTCCGCATGACAAATCCAAGCATCCTAGAAGACCTGTTACAAATGTCTGCGATGTGTCTGTCAAATCTCCATCCAGCCTCGAATGTAACTCCCAAATCCTTGGTGTATGACACTCTCATTAGATCACTTTCACCGATATTGTAAGAGTGAAGTAATGGAGTGTAGGATCTGGAATAGGAGACCACTTGACACTTACCGATGCTAAGAGGAAGACGATTTACAGTTGCCCATTTCACAAGAGAATCCAGATCCTCCTGAAGAAAATGACAATCTGAACTCGTCTTAATAGCTCTGAAGAGCTTTAGATCATCGGCATACATCAAAAATTTAGAATGACTGCACGCAGAGAGAACATCATTGATGAAAAGGTTGAATAATAAAGGTCCAAGATTAGAACCCTGTGGAACTCCAGAATTAGTCAAATGTACATACATACATACATAATTTCCGAGGCGACCTTGCTCGGCGTGCCTCGCAATGTGTGTACCATTTTGCGACAAGCCGGTTATCCTCGCGAGGCTTCTTTTCCACGGTTCTACGCAAAGTGTGTACACGCCTTTATAATAATTATCGAATAATATCCGATGTCTCGTAAGAAATAAATAAAATAATTTTTTAGAAAATTGTGATCGTTTCTTGTAATTCTTGTATGATCAATCGTATAAAATCATCATCACCAAGGATCTACATAAATACAAAAGCTTTAGATTAACAGTTTTTTTTTTTTTTTTAATATATTTTTAAATATTTTACATAATCTAATGTAACATAATCTAATCCTTTTTCTTAAGCATGACTTTTTGTCACTTAAGTACTAATAATTTATTTTAATTTATTAACGTTTATAACAGGGGTGTCCAACCCAAATCGTTTGGTGATAGACATGTTTGGAGGAGACAATTCTATAAATGAAACTCGAAAAAAAAAAAGTTATGAAATATTCGTCTTTTTTTCGTTTTTCGAGTTTCATGTATAGAATTGTCTCCTCCAAACATGTCTATCAGTTCTTCCCAGTTTGCCCTTTTCATCTCGCGATTCATGTATATGTGAGCGGAGGTGTCCCATATCGCTGGTCGACCTTTGATCTCCACAATGAAATGTTCGGTATCAAACGTCATTGTATTGACGTAGTATCTAGTAAAGTGGCTTGCATATGCGACTGAAGCTTGACGAGTGCAATGGACTGGAACTTCCCTCTCTCACGCAAATAGAGTGCGAGCGAGACAACGGCGAGTGCATCACCTCTGTATGATTTATTTACGTCACTTTCAAAATAGACAAATCTTTTAAAAAAAAAAACTTTTTTTTTTTTGTGTTTCTTATATAAAATTGCCTAATAATCATATTATATTCTCGTCGGTTTTGGCCTCTTACAGAGCTATACACTTTTATGGAGATGTTTGTATGTGAAAAATCAGTTTTTATTCGTTACTTTCAAGATTTGACGAATCTTTGAAAATAAGAAGAAAAATAAGGATCTGGACTGATACTTTCGTCGAAAATCACTATCTGTGTGTAGTGTTTATCTCGTAGTATGAAAAATTCGTCTTTTTTTTTTTTTTTTTTTTTCGTTTTTTTTTTTTTTTTTTTTAAAACACATTTTTTTCCGTGTAACCTTAATAATCTTTGGAGAATATTCTCGACTTACAACACTATGTATGTAAATACACACCTTTATACTAAGCCCGAGTTATTACAAATATGTAGAATGTAAATTGCATATTCAATTAATAAATTTCGTGAGTTTAACGTTTAAACTTATAAAATACGGGAATAGTGGGAGTCTTATGATTTATTTACTTCTAAAGATGTTAACAACAAATTGATAAATATATTTGAAAACAAGACACGGGATAAAGTAAAAATATAAAAATATGTACGTACATGTATATATTGCGGAAAGAAACTTTATTTTCTGTATAATAATCCTATGTTCAAAAAAATCGTTGAAAAATCATAATTTCAATATACAAGTATGGTTTTTTTGAGATGAACATGGGGAAGACCATAAATATGTGACTAGGAATCGGCAGCCAAAAAAGTTAGACATGAAGTTCTTTTAATTGATGAATGAAAATGAGGACGATTAAGAAGTAATGGAATAATTCAAGGACAATGGGGATTGACAATGAAAATAAGTTTGGCTTCTAGAGGTTTTTAGGCTCGAATCAACATTTGATTTTAGTGATTTTGTACTTCATGGGACTGGGGTTGGCTGTAGGAATGAGAATCGGGGTGAGAGGCAGATGAGCAGGATGGGGGTGATGGAGGAGCAGATCTGCATGGAGCTGGTGCAGGTGGAGCACAGCATGGGACTGGTACTGGTTTGCATGGGGGTGGACGAGGAGGAGCGCAGCAAGGAACTGGAACTGGTTTGCATGGAGGTGGAGGTGGTGGAGGTGGAGCGCAGCAAGGAACTGGAGCTGGTTTGCATGGGGTTGGAGCACAGCATGGACGAGGAGCTGGCTTGCATGGAGGTGGAGGTGGAGCGCAGCAAGGTTGTGGAGCTGGTTTACATGGTGGAGGTGGTGGAGGAGCGCAGCATGGTTTTGGGGCTGGTTTACAAGGCGGAGCACAAGATGGAGCGTATGATGGTTGTGGTGGAGGAGGTGGTGGTGGTGCTGCACATCCGCATGGAACTCCGTGAGCGTTCTGAAAATTCAGTAAAAAAATGTAAATGTCAGCTTAAAATATTTGCTATGTCGTAAATTATACATTAAATGTGGTTTTTAAGTGTGGTTTTTAATTCAAGGATATACCTGGATGAAGAAGAGGGCTAGGAATCCGACGAAGAGAGACACTTTGAATGCCATGTTGATGGATTTCTAATGCCGTTTGATTGAATCAATGGGATTTAATGATGTTTTCGACGATAGATCTCTTTTTATACAAAAATTGTGATTTTTGTGTATGAAACTATTTCAATATCGGCACGATTTGCATTCTAACGCATTAATAACATATCACGTACTATACACGTTACATGATCATTCTTGTATTTTATTAAGTGCAAACAATGTGATTAGACATTTTAGACGCCAAAAAATCTGCTGAGACACAAATAGTAGTCACGTACTTCATCTGAGATATGTATAATCATATAAAAAGGTGCGAGTTTACCGAAAACGTATTCAATTCGTTTGATTCATTCACATCAGTGTTTGAAACTCATCAAAATGGCAATAAAATCTGCTCTCGTATTCGGATTCCTCGCCCTCCTGCTCGTTCAGGTATAAAAAATAGTAATTTACATATCTAAAGAACGTATGGATAAAGTAAAAAACTCTCACTACTCAAATATTTCCGTAATTTAATTATTTTTTTTTTAATTTAGGCTACACACGCAGTGCCATGCGGTTGTGCTCCAGCTCCACCACCAACTTGTAAGCCAGCTCCACAACCATGCTGTGCTCCTCCACCACCACCTCCACCTCCATGCAAGCCAGCACCTCAGCCATGTTGTGCTCCATCCCCATGCAAACCAGCTCCAGTTCCTTGCTGCGCTCCTCCTCCACCCCCCCCATGCAAACCAGTACCAGTCCCATGCTGTGCACCAGCACCATGCAGATCTGCTCCTCCATCACCCCCATCCTGCTCATCTGCCTCTCACCCCGATTCTCATTCCTACAGCCAACCCCAGTCCCATGAAGAACAAAATCACTGAAATCAAATGTTGATTCGAGCCTAAAAACCTCTAGAAGCCAAACTTATTTTCATTGTCAATCCCCATTGTCCTTGAATGATTCCATTACTTCTTAATCGTCCTCATTTTCATTCATCAATTAAAAGAACTTCATGTTTATCTTTCTTGGCTGCCGATTCCTAGTCACATATTTATGGTCTTCACCATGTTTATCTTTCTTGGCTGCCGATTCCTAGTCACATATTTATGGTCTTCCCCATGTTCATCTCAAAAAAACCATACTTGTATATTGAAATAATTATGATTTTTCAACGATTTTGTTGAACATAGGATTATTATACAGAAAATAAAGTTTCTTTCGGCAATATATACATGTACGTACATACTTTTATGTTTTTACTTTATCCTGTGTCTTGTTTTCAAATATATTTATCAATTTGTTGTTAACATCTTTAGAAGTAAATAAATCATAAGACTCCCACTATTCCCGTATTTTATAAATTTAAACGTTAAACTCACGAAATTTATTAATTGAATATTGCAATTTACATTCTATTTTTAATAACTCGGGCTTAGTATAAAGGTGTGTATTTACATACATAGTGTTGTAAGTCGAGAATATTCTCCAAAAGATTATTCTCCGAGAATATTCTCCAAAGATTATTCTCCGAGAATATTTGAAATTTTTTTTTTTTCTTGGTTAAACATCTCTAGATAGTTTAATAGTTTTTTAGAATGACACATTCAGCTTCCGTCGACACTGAATGTGTCATTTCGTTATTTTAATTCTCACAGGAATACAATGCTTATTATCTTATTAACTCTGGAAGCAATAAATTATGTATACATATTTTTATTGCTTTGTTTATGATATTCCAGTGAAACTGTTCCAACTTATGATATAATCATTCATTTAAACTTAGCACAAAAGATCGTAAAAATTTTGTCATATTCCCGCCCCATCAAATTTAGAATTTTTCACGATACTAAAAACATTTGTACAAGAGTAAGAGAGAACTTTTACACTTATACACGAAACAAAGCGGGATGTAAATATATTGAAAGATTGTGAGAATACTGCGTTTTCAAATTACATAGATAATTAAGAGAGAGAGAAATATTATTTTGAAAGACAATGACACGGACACGATTGCAGTAAGTGAGGTGAACAAATTCAAACAAAAATTACTACATATGTATATATTTTTGTAAGCCTATTTGTGCAATTCTGGTGAAAACTAATATTATTCGTGTAATCCGTATCACTTCTCCTAAGTATTAGCCCAGATTAGAGGGAGTTTACTGTATATTTGAGCTGATACAGTAATATTTAGTAATTATTTATTTAAAATACATGGTAGCCGATGGAGCCCAGAGTACATTGCATTATGTACATACAAATTTTTCCCCTCAGATGCTCTAAAAAAGAAAATTCTCGGTTTGGAGAATATTTTCGAGAATATTCTCCAAAAGATCATTCTCGAGAATTTTACAACACTATACATATGTACATAATTTCCGAGGCGACCTTGCTCGGCGTGTAAGTAATATTTTAGAAAATTGTGATCGTTTCTTGTAAATCTTGTATGATCAATGGTATAAAATCACCATCACCAAGGATCTACATAAATACAAAAGCTTAAGATTAACAGTTTTTTTTTTTAATGTATTTTTAAATATTTTACATTTTAATTTTAATTTTGTGCTGGTATGTAACATAATCTTATCCTTTTTCTTAAGCATGACTTTTTTAGGTGAAACCGAATGGGTTGTGGATAAAGGAGATAGTTATCCTATGGATTATTACGCGTTGGCGAGCTTAGGCTCGTAGACGCCAAATCACAAACCGGACCTCACCGAAGATGAAAAGAATTGTTGTGGCAAATGTGTTAATAAATAAAATTTTATAATACATTGTACATAGGAACTTTTTATATTTATTTATGTCACAGTATTTCTTAAATGTACATACGTCAAATTTATGAAATACTTATATTGAAGATTTACAATTGAATCTCCTTACTAAATTTTACCAAGGTTGGAGTAATGTACATAGTTATCATTACGAGTTTTTTTTTTTTTTTAATAAGAGTGACCTAAATGAAATGGCTTAGGAACTGATATAATGTTATCCTACTCTAGTTTGTTAATAGTCAGTTTTATGGCGGAAGCTACTTTACCAATTGTTATTTATTATGCGTTGTCTTGAAACTGATTTTAATGAATTTAAAATATTACGTCTCGTTTATGTCGATGAAAAACTTGGGTTAAAGGATACGAAGTTTGTATACTTGACTGATATTTACTATGTAATAAATAAATATTATTTATTGGTAAACGGTGCGTTGTTATCACTATTGCAATTATTGTTAAGTATGTAGTTGTGATAAAATTGTACTTTATCAATTTTGACATACCAAATTGATGAAGCGGCTTTCGGCTATATGTTTAGCTTTTGTACGCCGTTTAATATTGATATTTATGTTTAATTAAATATTAAATCAGAAATTCATCTGTATTTTATTTCATTACCTTATTATAGTTGAGTCAACGTTCTGAAAATCGTAGAATATTCATATTATGTAAATATTCAGCCAAAGTAGAGACTGAAAGCTGAAAATTTTGTAATATTTCAGCAGATGTCAGTGGGTGTTCGATTTAATTCAACTTTCTTTTCACGAAATCCTAGAAAGGTTATTATAACTGACTCGATTATTTTGGAACAATTATTCACCCTATATTTATATATCTATCTATATTTTTTTGTATTGTTGTTATTATGTGGGTAATTAAAAAGAATATTATTCGCAAGAGACAGAAAACAAAAAAAATAATGATGATACAATGAATACTGAATTAAAAAAGAATGTGTGGAGTCAAGTGGATGCAGATTGTTCAAGACAGACAGGAATGGAAGAGGATTGAGAGGCCTTCATCCAGCACTGGATGGTGAACGGCTGAAAATGATGATACATACATATGTACATATAGTGTTGTAAAATTCTCGAGAATAATCTTTTGGAGAATATTCTCCAAATCGAGAATATTCTATTTTAGAGCATCTGAGGGGTTTTTATACTATTCCGTTGCAACTAAGCCTTCTGCGAAAATAGATAAATTCATGTGAGCGGTAAATATGAGGGAGGAAATTAATAAAAGTAATTAATTAATGCAAAAACATATTTAATAATAATTTGATATATACATACGTGTGTGTATGTACATACATATATATATAGAGATGAAAAGAACAACTGTACATATTTAATCTGATTCTGATTCTAACACAATTATATCAAAGTTTGATTCATTACATTCATCGGCTTCTTCATATTTTTCGGCTCTTTTTCTGGAATATGTGAATCTTCAAATTGTGAGAAGTTAATTTTCCTGCCCCTTTTGCTGTTAATCGGTTCCTTTTTGCCGAATGAACAGTAAGCTCACATATACAGTCACTTCTCGACTTACGACTATTCGCACTTACGACGGAAAAAAAATCATAAAAAAATGAAAAATATCAATTTTTTACAGTTTTCGTCATATATTCCTCTCGTACGCACGCGCCTGACGTAAATCGAAGATCATGCAATCGATGCGTCACCTATGTAGTTTTAGAAACAATAACAATATGCAGTTAGTTACACTTCGCATGTGTTTATTTACTCACATTGTAAATTTGGTAAACAATTTGGTAAACTAAAACGCGCAGTGTTTTCGAAGAATTTAAGAAGAAGGAGGGTGACAACTATGACCAAAGTTTCAATGCAAGCTCCGGCTGGTTTGATAGATTTAAAAAACGTCAAAACTTCCATAATGTGAAGATTTGTGGAGAGACAGCAAGTGCAGATTCGAAAGCTGCAGAACTCTTCAAGGATAATTTGGAAGCGATGCTTGAATGAAATTATATGCAGGAACAAATTTTTAATATAGATGAAACCGCGCTGTATTGGAAAAAAGTTGGTAATGGTTGTTTACATTTCAAGATAAATGGTTGAATGTTATGATCGGTGAGTGGGATACGAGTGAATACGATAGGATAATTTTTTTATATCAGTGATTATGTCCTTTGTGGGATTGAGGTTGGCTGTAGGAGTAGGAGTGAGAGGCAGACGAATATGAGTGATAATCGGAGTTAGAGGCAGATGCGCAAGGGGCTGGTGCTGGTTTGCACGGGGGTGGTGGAGATGGAGCGCAGCAAGGAACTGGAGCTGGTTTGCATGGGGGTGGAGCATTGCATGGAGGTGGAGGTGGTGGAGGTGGAGCGCAGCAAGGAACTGGAGCTGGTTTGCATGGGGTTGGAGCACAGCATGGACGAGGAGCTGGCTTGCATGGAGGTGGAGGTGGAGCGCAGCAAGGTTGTGGAGCTGGTTTACATGGTGGAGGTGGTGGAGGAGCGCAGCATGGTTTTGGGGCTGGTTTACAAGGCGGAGCACAAGATGGAGCGTATGATGGTTGTGGTGGAGGAGGTGGTGGTGGTGCTGCACATCCGCATGGAACTCCGTGAGCGTTCTGAAAATTCAGTAAAAAAATGTAAATGTCAGCTTATTATTATATTTGCTATGTCGTAAATTATACATAGTAGGTACTTATTAAGTGTGGTTTTTAATTCAAGGATATACCTGGATGCAGAAGAGGGCTAGGAATCCGACGAAGAGAGACACTTTGGATGCCATGTTGATGGATTTTTAATGCCGATTGATTGAATCAATGGGATTTAATGATGTTTTCGACGATGGATCTCTTTTTATACAAAAATTGTGATTTTTGTGCGTGAAACTATTTCAATATCGGCACGATTTGCATTCTAACGCATTAATAACATATCACGTACTATACACGTTACATGATCATTCTTGTATTTTATTAAGTGCAAACAATGTGATTAGACATTTTAGACGCCAAAAAATCTGCTGAGACACAAATAGTAGTCACGTACTTCATCTGAGATATGTATAATCATATAAAAAGGTGCGAGTTTACCGAAAACGTATTCAATTCGTTTGATTCATTCACATCAGTGTTTGAAACTCATCAAAATGGCAATAAAATCTGCTCTCGTATTCGGATTCCTCGCCCTCCTGCTCGTTCAGGTATAAAAAATAGTAATTTACATATCTATAGAACGTATGGATAAAGTAAAAAACTCTCATTACTCAAATATTTCCGTAAGAAAAATGAATATCTAATTTAATTATTATTTTTTAATTTAGGCTACACACGCAGTGCCATGCGGTTGTGCTCCAGCTCCACCACCAACTTGTAAGCCAGCTCCACAACCATGCTGTACTCCTCCACCTCCATGCAAGCCAGCACCTCAGCCTTGCTGCGCTCCACCTCCACCACCCCCGTGCAAACCAGCTCCTCAGCCATGTTGTGCTCCAGCTCCACCACCACCATGCAAACCAGCTCCAGTTCCTTGCTGCGCTCCTCCTCCACCACCCCCATGCAGACCAGTACCAGTCCCATGCTGTGCTCCACCCCCACCACCCCCATGCTGTGCACCAGCACCATGCAGATCTGCTCCTCCCACCCCCCCATCCTGCTCGTCTGCCTCTCACCCCGATTCTCATTCCTACAGCCAACCCCAGTCCCATGAAGAACAAAATCACTGAAATCAAATGTTGATTCGAGCCTAAAAACCTCTAGAAGCCAAACTTATTTTCATTGTCAATCCCCATTGTCCTTGAATGATTCCATTACTTCTTAATCGTCCTCATTTTCATTCGTCAATTAAAAGAACTTCATGTTTATCTTTCTTGATTGCCGATTCCTAGTCACATATTTATGGTCTTCCCCGTGTTCATCTCAAAAATACCATACTTGTATATTGAAATTATGATTTTTCAACGATTTTGTTAAACATAGGATTATTATACAGAAAATAAAGTTTGACCTTGAATTAATTTATTTTGTTGTTTTTTTTGTCATTTTTACATTAATAATAATGAATAACCAATAATAATGAAATCGATAAATTTGTACAAAACAGTCAGAATGCTCATATTTTAAACACTGAAAGAGTTTTCAGAACAATGTATAGAATCAAATTTTGCAAAATTCGCTAAATTCAAGTTCTCTCATCAGAGGGACAGGCAAGACTGAACTTTTTTGAAATTTTGGTTAAAATAAAAAAGCAAACAATTCAAAGAAATATATCGTAAATTATCGAGAGAGGCCCGTTGCAGTTCGACCATAGTGTGAAAGACAGTGCCGACCCTAAAGCAATAAAGTTTTTTGCGCATAGCCGACCAAAATAAATAGAATCTAAAAACCCTCGAATTCTAAATGTTATCTTCAAGTAACACACGTGCATCCAGCTTTTTCAAAACAATAATATTTTAAATGGCTTTTGGCTACAGATAAGATGCCTTTGTCGGAATTGAACTTCCAGTCAAAGATTGTGATTTAGGAGTCATAAATGTAAAAAAAATTCACCTTCTCACATTTTTTCGGCAATAATTATTGAAAGAGCACGGAAATTTTGGTTTTCTACGTAAGGGAGCGCTAAATTTACAGATTTCACGAAAGGGTACGCTACGTTTTCAAATTTCACGAAAGGGAACGCCCGCTCCCTGCCGCTCCCGCTGAATTCGAGCACTGCTCGGATACCATTCCAGTATTTCTCACGTCTATCTGCCATCCATTCTTCTCGCTATGTGTCCAAAGAACCCGTTTTCATACGTTCCGTTATATCTGCCACTTTGGTCATACTTCTTACCCGTGTATTTCTCTTACGATCTTTTCTTGTCATACCAAGCATACATATTTCCATGCTTCTCCGTATGCACTGGATCTCACGTAACATTCTCGATTTTAGCATCCATGTTTCACATCCATACGTCATAACCTTTTTTTTAGTTGCCGAAAACAAGGCGCTTCTCAAGTTGGAAAGAGTCAAAATATCGAATACAAAAAAAAAGCATCAATGTGAAATTCCAATATGGTAGAAACAAAATGCAAAATTCGCCAAGTATGAAACATTAACCAGTCAGCAAGTTGATTGTTTATTATAATATAATAAATCGAGTCAAATAAATTAATGAAAGAACAAAAAAGGCTCCAGCGAAAAATTTTAGTCGAGGTCGAATATGAAACAGTATTTTCCTCGTCAAACTTTCAATTTCAACATTGATACTTGGCGAATTTTACCAGAACGGCGACACGCACCTGAAACAGAAAACAATGGGTTGCGTAATAAATGGATCACCGTAATTTTTAAACGCGAGCCGATCAGTCGTCAAAGTGATCAACTACATTACATACACGAGTACTAATTTCACCGAGACGAGTACTCGGATACTTAAATTGATTAAAAAAAAAAAAAAACGGAGTTGATCACTTTGGCAAATAAATTTGAAAACATTTTTGAGCAAATTTTCACTCACGCTAAACAAACACATCGAAATTTACAATCAAACAAAATCGACACCGTCAGCGCAAAACTCACTAAGCAAACGAGACAAAACAAATAAATGTAAAAATGACAAAAAAAACAACAAAATAAATTAATTCAAGGTCAAACTTTATTTTCTGTATAATAATCCTATGTTTAACAAAATCGTTGAAAAATCATAATTTCAATATACAAGTATGGTATTTTTGAGATGAACACGGGGAAGACCATAAATATGTGACTAGGAATCGGCAATCAAGAAAGATAAACATGAAGTTCTTTTAATTGACGAATGAAAATGAGGACGATTAAGAAGTAATGGAATCATTCAAGGACAATGGGGATTGACAATGAAAATAAGTTTGGCTTCTAGAGGTTTTTAGGCTCGAATCAACATTTGATTTCAGTGATTTTGTTCTTCATGGGACTGGGGTTGGCTGTAGGAATGAGAATCGGGGTGAGAGGCAGACGAGCAGGATGGGGGTGGTGGAGGAGCAGATCTGCATGGTGCTGGTGCACAGCATGGGGGTGGTGGGGGTGGAGCACAGCATGGGACTGGTACTGGTCTGCATGGGGGTGGTGGAGGAGGAGCGCAGCAAGGAACTGGAGCTGGTTTGCATGGTGGTGGTGGAGCTGGAGCACAACATGGCTGAGGAGCTGGTTTGCACGGGGGTGGTGGAGGTGGAGCGCAGCAAGGCTGAGGTGCTGGCTTGCATGGAGGTGGAGGAGTACAGCATGGTTGTGGAGCTGGCTTACAAGTTGGTGGTGGAGCTGGAGCACAACCGCATGGCACTGCGTGTGTAGCCTAAATTAAAAAATAATAATTAAATTAGATATTCATTTTTCTTACGGAAATATTTGAGTAATGAGAGTTTTTTACTTTATCCATACGTTCTATAGATATGTAAATTACTATTTTTTTATACCTGAACGAGCAGGAGGGCGAGGAATCCGAATACGAGAGCAGATTTTATTGCCATTTTGATGAGTTTCAAACACTGATGTGAATGAATCAAACGAATTGAATACGTTTTCGGTAAACTCGCACTTTTTTTTTTATATGATTATACATATCTCAGATGAAGTACGTGACTACTATTTGTGTCTCAGCAGATTTTTTGGCGTCTAAAATGTCTAATCACATTGTTTGCACTTAATAAAATACAAGAATGATCATGTAACGTGTATAGTACGTGATATGTTATTAATGCGTTAGAATGCAAATCGTGCCGATATTGAAATAGTTTCACGCACAAAAATCACAATTTTTGTATAAAAAGAGATCCATCGTCGAAAACATCATTAAATCCCATTGATTCAATCAATCGGCATTAAAAATCCATCAACATGGCATCCAAAGTGTCTCTCTTCGTCGGATTCCTAGCCCTCTTCTGCATCCAGGTATATCCTTGAATTAAAAACCACACTTAATAAGTACCTACTATGTATAATTTACGACATAGCAAATATAATAATAAGCTGACATTTACATTTTTTTACTGAATTTTCAGAACGCTCACGGAGTTCCATGCGGATGTGCAGCACCACCACCACCTCCTCCACCACAACCATCATACGCTCCATCTTGTGCTCCGCCTTGTAAACCAGCCCCAAAACCATGCTGCGCTCCTCCACCACCTCCACCATGTAAACCAGCTCCACAACCTTGCTGCGCTCCACCTCCACCTCCATGCAAGCCAGCTCCTCGTCCATGCTGTGCTCCAACCCCATGCAAACCAGCTCCAGTTCCTTGCTGCGCTCCACCTCCACCACCTCCACCTCCATGCAATGCTCCACCCCCATGCAAACCAGCTCCAGTTCCTTGCTGCGCTCCATCTCCACCACCCCCGTGCAAACCAGCACCAGCCCCTTGCGCATCTGCCTCTAACTCCGATTATCACTCATATTCGTCTGCCTCTCACTCCTACTCCTACAGCCAACCTCAATCCCACAAAGGACATAATCACTGATATAAAAAAATTATCCTATCGTATTCACTCGTATCCCACTCACCGATCATAACATTCAACCATTTATCTTGAAATGTAAACAACCATTACCAACTTTTTTTTTTCCAATACAGCGCGGTTTCATCTATATTAAAAATTTGTTCCTGCATATAATTTCATTCAAGCATCGCTTCCAAATTATCCTTGAAGAGTTCTGCAGCTTTCGAATCTGCACTTGCTGTCTCTCCACAAATCTTCACATTATGGAAGTTTTGACGTTTTTTAAATCTATCAAACCAGCCGGAGCTTGCATTGAAACTTTGGTCATAGTTGTCACCCTCCTTCTTCTTAAATTCTTCGAAAACACTGCGCGTTTTAGTTTACCAAATTGTTTACCAAATTTACAATGTGAGTAAATAAACACATGCGAAGTGTAACTAACTGCATATTGTTATTGTTTCTAAAACTACATAGGTGACGCATCGATTGCATGATCTTCGATTTACGTCAGGCGCGTGCGTACGAGAGGAATATATGACGAAAACTGTAAAAAATTGATATTTTTTCATTTTTTATGATTTTTTTTCCGTCGTAAGTGCGAATAGTCGTAAGTCGAGAAGTGACTGTATATGTGAGCTTACTGTTCATTCGGCAAAAGGAACCGATTAACAGCAAAGGGGCAGGAAAATTAACTTCTCACAATTTGAAGATTCACATATTCCAGAAAAAAAAGAGCCGAAAAATATGAAGAAGCCGATGAATGTAATGAATCAAACTTTGATATAATTGTGTTAGAATCAGAATCAGATTAAATATGTACAGTTGTTCTTTTCATCTCTATATATATATGTATGTACATACACACACGTATGTATATATCAAATTATTATTAAATATGTTTTTGCATTAATTAATTACTTTTATTAATTTCCTCCCTCATATTTACCGCTCACATGAATTTATCTATTTTCGCAGAAGGCTTAGTTGCAACGGAATAGTATAAAAACCCCTCAGATGCTCTAAAATAGAATATTCTCGATTTGGAGAATATTCTCCAAAAGATTATTCTCGAGAATTTTACAACACTATATGTACATATGTATGTATCATCATTTTCAGCCGTTCACCATCCAGTGCTGGATGAAGGCCTCTCCAATCCTCTTCCATTCCTGTCTGTCTTGAACAATCTGCATCCACTTGACTCCACACATTCTTTTTTAATTCAGTATTCATTGTATCATCATTATTTTTTTTGTTTTCTGTCTCTTGCGAATAATATTTTTTTTAATTACCCACATAATAACAACAATACAAAAAAAAATATAGATAGATATATAAATATAGGGTGAATAATTGTTCCAAAATAATCGAGTCAGTTATAATAACCTTTCTAGGATTTCGTGAAAAGAAAGTTGAATTAAATCGAACACCCACTGACATCTGCTGAAATATTACAAAATTTTCAGCTTTCAGTCTCTACTTTGGCTGAATATTTACATAATATGAATATTCTACGATTTTCAGAACGTTGACTCAACTATAATAAGGTAATGAAATAAAATACAGATGAATTTCTGATTTAATATTTAATTAAACATAAATATCAATATAAACGGCGTACAAAAGCTAAACATATAGCCGAAAGCCGCTTCATCAATTTGGTATGTCAAAATTGATAAAGTACAATTTTATCACAACTACATACTTAACAATAATTGCAATAGTGATAACAACGCACCGTTTACCAATAAATAATATTTATTTATTACATAGTAAATATCAGTCAAGTATACAAACTTCGTATCCTTTAACCCAAGTTTTTCATCGACATAAACGAGACGTAATATTTTAAATTCATTAAAATCAGTTTCAAGACAACGCATAATAAATAACAATTGGTAAAGTAGCTTCCGCCATAAAACTGACTATTAACAAACTAGAGTAGGATAACATTATATCAGTTCCTAAGCCATTTCATTTAGGTCACTCTTATTAAAAAAAAAAAAACGCTCGTAATGATAACTATGTACATTACTCCAACCTTGGTAAAATTTAGTAAGGAGATTCAATTGTAAATCTTCAATATAAGTATTTCATAAATTTGACGTATGTACATTTAAGAAATACTGTGACATAAATAAATATAAAAAGTTCTTATGTACAATGTATTATAAAATTTTATTTATTAACACATTTGCCACAACAACTCTTTTCATCTTCGGTGAGGTCCGGTTTGTGATTCGGCGTCCACGAGCCTAAGCTCGCCAACGCGTAATAATCCATAGGATAACTATCTCCTTTATCCACAACCCATTCAGCTTCACCTAAACAAACAGCCAACTCGTACGGAGTGAGCAGCGGTTTTTCAAATGCCGTTCCCCAATCTATCGAAAGACGAGGACACGCTACTTGAACGAAAGCGTCGATTCCATTGAACAGTTTCAACTTTTCCGGGGTTATTTCCGAGAGTAATATCACGGTGGACTTGAGCGGTGGTTTAATCTTGGCTTGCAAAGACTCCAAAACCTTCGGACTGCCTTGCCTACCGAGCGTACCCAAAATCAATCCAAACATAGTGGCCGACTTTGCCTTTTCAATGGCGTCTCTACGATTCCTCCTCATGGCTTTGTGATCGTACATTTCTTCAGTAAACTTCTTCTCGTATGGATCGTACCTGTACGCTTTCAAATTTGGATTTGCAATCATAGCAGCCTCCAAATGAAACCGGCCGTCGCCTAAAAATATCACAGCATCGGAACAATTCATCTTGGGTGCCGTACATCCTAAGATTTCGCCGGCCGACAACGGTTTACTTTGTGGTACGCTTACAGTATAACCTAATTTCCTCAACTCGGCGGCCGCCGTATGCAAAGTGCTGACGAATTGAATTGTACTAACGAAACCTAATCTATTCGTCACTGAAAAATTGTGCTGTATAGTGTCGATAAAGTGTAACATGTCTATTTTAATATCTACGAATATGTACAACATTTTTATTCCCGACGTCTGGTCGACGGGTATTAGGCAAGAATGTCCATAATGTACTAATAGTTCAACGCCGAAAGCTTTAGCGGTATAGTCGTCAACGCAGCAGGCACCATATGTCACATCTCCCATGATCACAGTCTCGGCTTCGGTGAATCTCTCGATAATATCGCACAGAGTCGTAGCGTACATCAACAGTCCTGAAACGATAATAATTCAATATCAATAAGTATACATAGATATGAAAAAAATTTTAATAATTTTTTTCTTCAAATAATAATACATTATAGATATCTAGAGTCACGTATTTTGATTGCCTTATCATAACAGAAAAAAAATTGCAAAAACAAACATGACGCAAAAAGTAAAATGACAATGAAAGCTGTTGAAATTTACTTAAATACATAACATATGTATGTACACATAATCTGTCCAACAAAAGAAACATCCTAGTCCTGAAAGAGCTTCGTCACCATTTCGGCTTCTTGGAATAAACATTAACGATAACCAACCAAAGTTGTAAATCTCGGACAGCTACAATTCTCCTTTTCTTTCATCATTTTCAGCTATTCACCATCCACTGCTGGATGAAGTCCTCTCAAATCCTCTTCCATTCCTGTCTGTCTTGAGCAATCTGCATCCACTTGACTCGCACACATTTTTCTCATCAGCCCATCGTCCACTCTGTCTACCTTGCTTTCTTCCACATCCTCGCAAGAAAGACGGGAGTTAGGAAGTATGGCTACATGCCAAGTAAGAAAGGATTTGATGCCATTTTAACTTATTTACAAGTGGGTACTGCGTTTAAGCCAATACGAGTTCAACTCGCGTCTCATGAATTGTTTATCCATCGCCAGGTCATTGTTGATCATACAGATTTTCGCTTTTATTATATCATCATCATTTTCAGTCGTTAACCATCCACTGCTTGATGAAGCATTCCATTCCTGTCTGTCTTGAGCAATCTGCCTTCACTCGACTCCACAAATTCTTCTCAATTCATCGGCCCATCGCCCACTCGGTCTACTTTGCTTTCTTTCACATCCTCTCGGATACCATTCCAGTATTTCTCGCGTCCATCTGCCATCCATTCCTCTCGCTATGTGTCCAAAGAACCCGTTTTTCACACGTTCCGCTATATCTGCCACTTTGGTCATACTTCTTACCCGTGTATTCCTCTTACGATCTCTTCTTGTCATACCAAGCATACATATTTCCATGCTTCTCCGTATGCACTGGATCTCACGTAACATTCTTGATTTTAGCATCCACGTTTCACATCCATACGTCATAACCTTTTTTTTTAGTTGCCGAAAACAAGGCGCTTCTCAAGTTGGATAGAGTCAAAAAATCGAATACAAAAAAAAGCATCAATGTAAAATTCCAATATGGTAGAAACAAAATGCAAAATTCGCCAAATGTGAAACATTAACCAGTCAGCAAATTGATTGTTTATTATAATACAATAAATCGAGTCAAATAAATTAATAAAAGAACAAAAAAGACTTCCAGCGAAAAATTTTAGTCGAGGTCGAATATGGAACAGTATTTTCCTCGACAAACTTTCAATTTCAACATTGATACTTGGCGAATTTTACCAGAACAGCGACACGCACCTGAAACAGTAAACAATGGGTTGCGTAATAAATGGATCACCGTAATTTTTAAACGCGAGCCGATCAGTCGCCAAAGTGATCAACTCCATTACATACACGAGTACTAATTTCACAGAGACGAGTACTCGTATACTACAATTGATAAAAAAAAAAAACAACGGAGTTGATCACTTTGACAAATGAATTTGAAAACATTTTTTTGAGCAAATTTTCACTCACGCTAAACAAACACATCGAAATCTCCTCGAACAAATAAAAAAAAATGCAATCAAACAAAATCGACACCGTCAGCGCAAAACTCACTAAGCAAACGTTTACATTCAAACGTGACAAAACAAATGAACGTTCAAAAATAATTAAATAAAAATTAATTCAAGGTCAAATCGTACAATATAATGTACATATAGAGATATCAAGAGAATCGAAACATTCATTTTTTTACAAAGAAGTCTTCCATATTTTTACCTTTTTATTCTAGGAATGTCAGTTACAACTACCTGCTTCCACCACTTTGGTGTAGATTGCAATATACAGTGCAATTATTTTGAAATTTCGAGAAAAAACGGGGGTGCTTTAGACTTTTAACTAAGGCTGGGTTGACAAATTTTCGATAAAAACGATATATCATGGTAAAATTTGTAATGGGTAATATTTAGACGATTGATACAGGAAAACAATGTACGCACGATTATTTAACACTTTTATTATGGGTGTTTGGCCGGGACTATGAAAAAAGAACGATACATGTGAGAACGATATAAAGGGGTTCCACTGTACATACATACAAAATGTAAACTTTCAATTCGAATGCATATCTAGGGTGTAATATTATGGTTGGCTGGTTAAATGTGAACGATAACAGCTCGTATATGAGTAGATGTGTATACCTTCGGGCATTTGCAGCGCGACCGTTTTGGCCTGAAGTTGTCTGATGCGCCATATAGTTTTGTGAACTTCGAAGTTATAATTGGAAGGCAGCACGGCGATGGCTGCGTTTATCTTCGGATCCGAGAGCAGTTCTTCGGGCACTCGGGTTCCTCCACGCGCTTTGCTGAACACCTTTCGTGCTGCTTTCGCGCGAACCACGACAGCTCCACCTTGTTCAGCAATGTCGCCATCAGCGACGCTAGCGACCATCTCTACTGCCGTCGCCGACATTACTGACGGAACGTTTGTCACGCACGCGATCTCGTTTCCCACCAAACGTGATCGTAAAAAATGCTCGAATCGCGGCCATGACCATTCTCATGTTTTATGTGTGTCGTTTTTTTGCACAATAAATACGTACATCAGTATTTTTAAGTATTTTTGGCGAGTAAGAAAATAACTTTTGTTCAGTATAAATAGTAAATGCAAAATATTTTTTGTAAACGCTCAGATAAATATTGCTTCAGTATGTTCTTCCACCATACAACCCAAAATCCCGATGTACAAAACTTTTGTGGGTACTCGCTGAACCCAATGGACTGGGTTGGCGTCACTGTCTCTCCTAATGGTTGGTAACCCTGGTACCGGTGATCGAGTGTTAACACAGGTCACTCCCACTCGGTATCCGTCGCTCCCACTAGGTATCACGACTCTCGTCAATACACGTACAATGTCTTTTACAATATGATATCACCCGGAAACAAATCTAGGACAAGGATAAATGATGATGTACTTTTGATAAATTCACATACTAAATGGTAAACGCCTAGTTAGTGATCTTCGGAAGGTAGCCTCTTCACTAATTAGATACACATTTTACAGTTTATTATAGTGAATGAACTAGGGAAATATACTTATATAAATATACCTTCCCAAAGGGAGGAAGGAGGAAAAGGAAAAGGGAAAAGAAGGGGTGTCAATTTTGTGAAACCATCTCAGAGCCAAGTGAGATAAATAGGAAAATTCCTACAGAACACAGCCGTTTTGAATTTGGTAATATCTTGCTAGATCAATGACCAGATTATAGATCGAACACAGTCAAGAAAACCTTTCGACATGGGAGGATCAAACCTTGTACCTTCGCTCAGAAGACTAACCATTAAGCTATTGCCTGGCTAGTAACTATGTAATTTGATTCTTGACAATTTCATCATCTGTAATTTATCCTAATCGGATAAGGTATTGTTTACAGTACATTTCGGATTTGAATAAACACATATTAAGTACTGGGTCTATTGCCTTTTTTTTGTTTCAGTTGTAAACAGTTTTAATTTGATTATTGTAGTTGGATGATTTTCTATAATATTGAAGGATAAATAATTTACAAGATTTGAGACAATTGAAGGAGGAATTCAATACAATTAAAACTCTTTAACAACATGGAAAAATAAAGCTGGATAACTTTTTTAGCGTTCGTATAAAGTAAATGAAAAGAAACCAAAGTTCATTTAGCATGTCTAATTACTTGTAATTTTATAAAATACATTTACATGAGGGAATATCTATGAATAAAATTAAAATCATACGATTGTGGTGAATCTTAATAATAAAAAAAAAGCATTCCAACAATGAACCTAGCAACAATCTCCCAGTATTGATCAAACTCATTGTGCAAGTTCTATTCATTTCATCAGTGAATAAGTTTTTATAATTAGCATGGAGAAAACAGATTTAACTTACACTTACAACAAACCTCGTTCTCAATTTGGAAAGCAATGTTTTTTCTCCGACAGAGGTCCAGAAATAGAAAGCATACCGTCAAATTTAACACTGGGTAAATATTTCATTCTGAGGAATCCAATTCATCAAGCGATACAAAACAGTAAAAATTTTTCTGAGCATGAAGTCAACACCTTCAGGTTAAGTGGAACGATACTCATCCTCTATGTATGTATGTACATATCTGCACATAATTTATAATATAATTTGTATTACTTTAGGGCAGAATATGTAAACGTTGGCATTAATCACGTAGAAGGCGGCTGGCCCAAAGATATAAACACTGCTGATGCTGAAGCTACACAACGGTATCGTAGAAAGATTGAAAAAGATGACGCTTACGTTCACTGCGTTATGCATTTGAGTCATGTATATTTATTTGTCAATAAAATAATTCACATACAATCATTCAATTAGTTTATATTCAAATTGTTTTAGGATATGGAACATTACATACTGCAAAATAATGCAATTAATGTTTATCAAAAGTACTTTACCGATTTGGATCCGGCTCCACCGATCGAAAAGAGTTCTTGCCGAACGATTAACGTTTACCGAGATCAAAACTCGGCTAAAAGACCGATCACTTTCCTTAGCTGGTCGGCTGATAACGGTGCTAGATTAGCAGCGACACACTGTGACTTGGAATTTCATACTGCATCTGCGGATCAATGCACGCACAGTTACATTTGGGATATAGGTAAATTAATTCAAAATGTTCCATGTGAATCTATATTGTAACTAATGAGTGTAGGCAACTAAAAACATTTATAGAAAATCCGAATAAACCACAACTGGTAATTATTCCACATACGCCGCTATGCTGTTTGGAATTTAATCCACGAGATCCTAATACACTCGTCGGTGGATTACTTAGCGGCCAGGTAAAACATACTATTAAATTGTTTATAAATATTCCATTGACTTATCTATGTTATGTTAAAGGTAGCTGCTTTTGATATTCGACGAGGTTCTAAGCCGTATGAAATATGTCCGATGCATCAAGCGCATCGTGATCCCGTACGAAACGTTTTACACATCAATTCAAAGACAGGAACGGAATTTTTTTCCTCATCAGCCGACGGACAAGTGAAATGGTAATCATTTTCTGTATAAAATGTTTAAGCAATAAGAAGTCCATACATAATTACATTTTATATTTTATATTGTTTGACGAAATCATAGGTGGGATACTCGTAAACTATCGGAACCGACAGACTCGATGATAATAGATCCCGTTAAAATTGTAGGAGAAGAACAATGCGTTAAAAGAGCTTTAGGAGTTAGTTGCCTTGAATATGAAACTACTATTCCTACAAGGTAATAATTCAACGTTAACTAAAAATTTTCAGTTACATATTCCAATTTAAAATGATAGAAGTTTTTCTCGATAGATTTATGTGTGGAACCGAACAAGGTTTGGTAATAGGAGGAAACAGAAAAGGCAAAACACCGATTGAACGTCTCCCCGGAAGAGTAAGTTTGACTAAATTTGGCATAATACTCTATGGAACATTTGTTTAAATAGTAAATTTACAGTACGCTGCTCATTTGGGACCGGTATATGCTTTACAAAGAAACCCTGGATTCGTTAAAAACTTCTTGACTGTCGGAGATTGGACGGCTAGAATTTGGTCTGAGGATTGTAAAGAAAGTCCAATTATCTGGACGTATTTTCACCGTTCTAAACTCACCGACGGTGCTTGGAGTCCACTCAGGTACGTCTTACGAGCATCAAAGTACTAAAAAGATGCAAATAATGGGATTGATTTTATTTTAAAGGTTTTCATTGTTTATGACGACACGTTGGGACGGCTGCTTGTGCTGTTGGGATATTTTACGGAAGCAAACCGCTCCTATAGTCACAGCTCAATTGTGCGATGAACCGTTGACGAAATTGAGACCACAAGATCAGGTCTACATATGGATACAATCGCAAAATATTGTTAGAATCGAATGATAAAAAACACATTACAATCATTTTAGGGACGTCTCGTGCCGTGTGGAAGTAGCAAAGGTGCTGTATATTTAGTAGAATTGTCGGAAAATTTAGGAGTATCAGCGAAAAATGATAAACTGCTGCTTACAAATGTAAGTACACGTGTATTAATATGAAAGTTTTTGGTTGTACAATCTTAGGAAAGCTAACTTTTAGATGTTTGAACGAGAGAGTAAACGTGAGCGAATATTGGAAGCGAGGATGCGTGAATTGAGATTAAAAATGAAGGTACGTAGTGGACAACAGGGACAAGGTGGAGGAGCCGGAGCAACCGGAGACCCGGCAGGTGGAAACGATCAGGATGTGCAGGACGCCGAAGTCGAATACCATGAAATAGTAGAAAGAGAAGCTAAAGCTCAACAAGCGCCTCCGACAGTCGACAACATTTTAGGTATTTTTTTTTTGATTATATAGTAAATAAATCAACTGTAAAAGGTTTATAAATTGTATTGAAAAATTATACAATTAAACAATTTCAGAAAACACTGAATAAAAATCGAAACAATCTGAAGCATTGAGGAATTTGAATGTAAGTAAATTGAATAAATAAAAAATTGTTAGTTAAAATGATTCATTTTAAATTGTATACTTCTAGTGCAATCCTTCAGGTGGCTTCGCTCCCTTTTATTACACTGTTTGCCGTACATACATATGTAATACAATAAATATATACGACTTAACACCTATATAAATACATATAAAAATATGAAATGATATTCAATGTCTTTTTTTATGATAAAATTTATAAATAAAAATTAAAACTATGAGAATTTTGATCGTTATTATAGTTAGTACTGGAAAAGTTCATATATATACATAAAATATAAAAGTCAAAGGGCTTTTACTTTATCCATATTAAAGTATTGTTAACATGTAAAATTATAATACTTGCAATAAATTATTGCTATTCAATTTGCGTATCTAATTAATTGGAGTTTAAGAATGTAAAAGTAAGTCATTGTGAGTGGTAGATTGTCTCGGTAACTATAAATTAAATATAAATTAGTGCAACGTATGTATTGGCGGTGGGAATTATAATCTAAAATCACTCAATGGGTACTATTGAATCCACTGAAAACCCATTTCCTTTCTATGTTTGCACCGACACCTGACATCTCTTGAATGAAAACCGTGGGAAACTTGCGGAGAAGGTCCTCCACTTGATTGGGACTCAGTTGAGGTTCCATTTTTTGAACGTAAGACCACACATAGTCGGTGCTAGCTCCGAAAGGATGCACGTGCAAAAATGTGGATATTATACCGATCAGCTTGGCTTCCTTGTCCGACAAACAACCCTGTATTCGAGACGATTCTTTGGATTCTCCCTGTAAATACAAAAATATTACATCTACAGTTTTTAAACTACTGAATTCATACAACAGACTGTTTAATTATACAGACCTTTTCGATTTGTTCCATACCAGAAATATTTTCTTTATCGTCTTTGATTTTACTCAAGTCGAACGCACACTTTTCAGCAGCGTTTAACTTTTCTTTAGTATTAAGTTTTACTTCCATTGCTAAAAGTTTGACCGATTCCGACGCTTGGGCTCTTTTCGCTTGAGTAAGTTGGGTTTCTAATAAAGTGATCTGAGTTTGAAATTGTTTGATATCTTGAACTTTACTATCTATATCACACTGCATTTCTGATTTTAAAATATCTATCTCGTTTTTGTACGCCTCTAGTTGACATCGCAAATTATCATTCTCTTCCTGGAAATTTACATTCCAAATTATTGAATCGTGTATTTTGTAATGCAATGTTATTAAACAATTAATTAAAACATTACTCTGAGTGCATCCCCGTCCAATTTAGTCTTCTTGCGAGGACTGTTTCCTTCCACGTCGTCAGTATCACTGCAATCCATTTCTTCTCCGCCGCACGACTCTTGGAGGAAATCTTCCAATTGAATACTACGGATTTCCTGAAAAATGGTACATCTATAAGTCGCAGTCACAAATTTTAGCGTGGAAATTAAACTTTTGAGCTTTATACATGCTAATTTCATTTATAAAAAATTAATCTATAATTCATTTTAGCAAATTAAAATATAAAATGATAAATTTTATAATTTATATGTGCCGAGTACAGGTACAATAATATACATTTAATTTACATGTACATTTCGCACTCGGGTTATTTAAATACAAAATATTGATTCAATTCAGCTCAAAAAAGTAAAATATTTCAAATTGAATATAAAAATTCATAATATTATTATTCATACGTACAAAATGAAATCACCACCTCTCGTAATAAATGGGCAAACAATTACGACAAATTAAAATATTATTTCAAGTGACAATTTACAAACTACAGAGCATCTACATGAAAGCATAAAACTTAGTTAATATTAAAAAAATGAAATTAAAAAAAAAATACTTATCCATATCAAAAATAAACATAACATACTCAAAGTAGTTTAACTGACCAGAAAATAAATAAAATTAACATTGTGATGTATTATTATGTAAAATATACGCTAATATTATTATATTATATACAGGGCCTGTTTCAATATTATACAAACATATGCATATTACGTATTGTATGAAAATACTTGTAATCAAATTTTAATTTAAAAAGTAACAAGACACTGTATACATTTTTAAAATAGAAACAAATTGAATTAAATAAAAATAATGCTACTAAATTATAATACATAAATTATCTGTACAATAAAAAAAATTATATAATTTTTATTGCAGGAAAATAAAGGTAGGGGAAAAATAAACAATTTAATTAACGAGATATGTACATACATACATACATGGAAAAAATAGCTAAATAGAATGTGTCTAGATTTCAATTGAGACTTTGTTTTGTATGTAAATATGAAAATCAACATTTTATTGATGAAAGTTAGTTTGTACAAATAATACTTACCATAATAAAATTTTCAAAGAATGATAAAGAAAATTTTATAAATGACAGTTACGTACTTACCAATCCATTGAAACGGTTGACTAAAGAGTTTTTACTATTAACTACATGAAAAAAAAATGACAGAAACATTTTACCACTAAACAAAAATACGTGGAAAACCATGCTGTGTTATTATGATATCTAGGTAAATAAAATAAAATTTTAGAAACACATCGATTTAAATTGAATTTTATTATGTATTACCTACTATAAAAAAAAATTAATTTTTCTTCACAGGAAAAAATTCTCTCTTTAAATCGATGTATTGAATTGTTAATTATGATTTATGCAAGGCGAATTTTCTACAATGTGTCCCTTGAAATAATATTCGGTAATAATATTACGCATAACATTGAATAATGTATGTAATTCATCACCCATTATATAATCTTACCTCGATGAAAGGCATAAAATATCATAACTTCTGCATAACTTTTGTTTCACACATGGGCTCGACATGCACTCTGATTTCTAGCCAATTTTGGGAAAATAGTGTATAACTTACCATTTTTAATGATAATTTGAAAGTACAAAAGATCACATTAACGAAATCAATGGAGTGAATTTTTTTATGGCATTGTGTAAGTAAATTAAACAAAAAAATTACATCTGAATTTTTTTATCATTAAAATATAAAAAGAAGGAAATAAAATCATCATTATTTGATTTAATTATGATTTTTTAATAAAATTTTATGAAAGTTTGATTTGAAAAATAAGAAAATTAGTCTAATAACAAGGATAGAACTCGAGGCAAGAAATGTAATAAAAATCCAGATAGAAACAGATGATGGAATGATGCATGATTTACCAATTTAACAGCGACCTGACAGACCTCAGGTATTACACAGATCCAACTGATGGGGTTTATAATAAATATATATACACACGGGCATGTGTTTTGAATACGGGTGTCCATTAGTAAGAACTTTAAAAAGTACTTTTTTCTTCAGCATTGCAGACTGGCTTTTTTTTTTTTGATCAAAACAACTTACATTTAATAACGTAAGTTTATTACCTGATTGAGGTAACTTACCGATGATTGTTTCTTCCACATGTCAATGTTTTTGCGTTGAGCTTTGGTGAAATGATCCCAGACCTTCTTGTGAGAAGCGGCCGCAAATACCTTCTCCACCTGTGAGACTGCATCGGCACCATAACAGAGTTCAAAATATCTCAGCACATACTACTTATAATAATAAAAATTATAACAGGAGGCGGCACCTTCTTATCTCCAAAGACGGCGAATAACCACATTGACTAAATATCTTAGCGTCTCGGTACTTTTGTTATCGATGAACGGGTTTATCTTATTCGTTACATAAAATCCCAGTAACAGCATTTTCTTTAACAGTTACATTAGAGGGACAGCTTAACACGTCATTACAAATTGTTAATTTACAAACCGACTAAAAAAAATGCTGCTTAGAGACCATACTTTATTTGTAGAAGCAAAATTATCCATTAATAATATGATTCATCTAAAAGACTTTTATATATAACAAACCACAAAAGAACACAGATATATGACGTGTAAAATGATTAAACAAATGCAACAATTTCAAAAATTCATACTGGATAATTGATTTTTAAATGCAAAAAGTGTCGTTAACATTATTGTTAGTGAATAATCAATTTACAGGTCAATTTCTAAATTTTGAGATGTATTTTAATAAAAACAAAAAAAAAAGTATGTGGATGTAGACACTAGCTATAAATCCTACACGATTCTTAAAGTACACGTGGAAAACCTTTCACTGCTTACAATGTTACTGAAAAAAAATGTTTCTTTTGAACTGCGTTTTTACAATGTTTGCGGAATAATACAAAAAGAATAATATTCCCCATCATTCAATTGATTAATTGGTGTATTAATACAGAAAACTGTGCCATGTGCCAATCATAATACTTATCAATAATCATTATCCATGATGTATGTAGTTCTAATGTGTATATCTTGGATCGGCTGTACTTTCTGTTGCGGCCAATCAGGCTCAAACCTCCACCATGGTTACGACAGAGACGCCCAACAAAAACTGTAGCAAACCGAAAAGGAATCAGGACTACTTTTGAGATAATTGATTCATCCTAGTACAGACAAACCCCACCGAGGGTTAACAAAGTATTACAAATGGACGAATCGGTTTCAAATTCAACATTTGCAAATCTAGATTAAGTTGATTGTAAAAAATACTGTGGTTTTAATGTACGTACATATATCCTCCTACTCATACATGCAAGGATACTCAAAAAGACGGACAGTATGAAACCAAAAAATTAGTATTAAAAAAAAATTTGAAAGCTCTTTAGAATAAAATTAAAATGGAAATTACAATATGTATGAATGATGACAAAAAAATAATAAAAAAAAAAAAAACAACATATGAGATTCAAATTGAGTGATTGAAATCGACAAATTACGACATAAGTTTCATCTAGATGAAATTTTTTGTTTTCGTTACCGTTTCGCATACGTAAACCATATCTACCACTTACACACGACAATGTTGACCATTATTTTGCGACTGACTTGTCTTACTTTCGCTCTGACTTTCGTTTACTTACCAAGTTGTAACACATCGTTGTCGGATCGTAGAGATATACGAAGCTGCGCATTTCAAATTACCGACACGTCCATATATATATACGGAGACGTGCACAATTTGAGAGCTCTTATGTACACGTGCGACCGTCATTCGTTTCCAAAATTGCTCAACTTGTGCACACCGTGCATATATTGGACAGTCGGTAAATCACGCCGTATTCAGAAAACCGTCAACTGTCTGATTATTTCAAGTAAAACCCTCATACAAATTCACCGAATGAGTGAACTTTTACTCAAAATAATGTCGTCTATTTGAGATATTTCAAAAGAGAAATAAATTGCACGTAGAATTGCGGATCTTTTTGCTTAGGAGTATTCGTTCAAAAGTAACTTACATTGACTTAAGATCCCTTGCATTTTTTGTTTGGCTTCGTCTTTGGCACGCTGTATCTCCTCGTCGTATTGTGTTTTCTCGTTCAGCAGTCTTCTAACGTGCGAATTCGTACTTTGTATCATGGAATAGAATACGTTCACGTTCTTTTTATTGCAATCGCCTCTTTCCAGCCACGTGATTACAACCTGAATGGCAAAAAAGAAACGTAAATAAGGCGGCATTGATCAGACTGACACATTTAAAAACGCTCTCCTGTTCAATGAGGGAATGTTACGGAGTGCAACTATACGCAAACAAGATAGGATTCAATGCCATTTTAATTGTTTTGATTCAACTTTTTGATCACAATGAAAATCAAGGTTTAAAAGATCACAACATAGATCTCTAAAATTCCACTGCTCTGCTCAGAAACAAATAATAGGCATATTCAGGCGTTCAAGACAAATCTTAGTCAACAGATAGTTTATAAGGTGTCTCGAGTAGAATTTTGTAAGACGGTGCTTTAAATCATCAATAATACCACAAATTTTTTAACTATATATTATAACCTCTCCATTTTGATTGAAATTACTCTATAATAAAACTGCCAGTTACGACGGATGGATGCGAAACGTAAATGCAAAATTCAAGAATATCAAGAATCCAGTGCACACGGAGAAGCATGGAAAGATGCATGCTTGGTATAACAAGAGATTGTAAGAGGAATACACAGGTAAGTATGACCAAAGTGGCAAATATAGCCGAACGTGTGAAAAATGGGTTCTTTGGACACATAGCAAGAAGAATGGATGGCAAGACGCGAGAAATACTGGAATGGCATCCGAGAGGATGTGAAAGAAAGCAAGGTAGACCAAGTGGACGATGGGCTGATGAATCGAGTGGATGCAGATTGCTTAAGACAAACAGGAATGGAAGAGGATTAGGGAGGCCTTCATCCAGCAGTGGATGGTGAACAGCTGAAAATGATGATGATGATGATATAATAAAAGCGAAAATCTGCATGATCAACAATATCCTGGCGATGGATAAACAACTCATGAAACGCGAGTTGAACTCGTATTGGCTTTTACGCAGTAAATAAATTAAAATGGCATCAAATCCTTTACCCATACTCCGTAACTCCCGTCTTTCTTGCTAGACAGCATTCTGAAACATATCAGTCCCGTATTATACATATTGAATGTTGTACTTAGAAAAGTATATACTTGTACAGCCTGGATGAAATTTTCGTCTTGTTTAATCTTTTCGCAGATGGCGGCCGCCTCGTGGTCGGAATAATGATGTATCGGAGGCGGAGACGGCGGACGATGCAGCGTAACCTGCCGTTCTAAATGGCGGGCGGCTCTTTGCAAAGCACGCTGCTTACACTCCCACTCATGTTTATCGTCCCTCGCTTGAGCATAGTCGACATGAAGTCGAGCACAATTAGCTGGATCCGTCTTATTGTCTATACGTATCCTATACCCCGAAAGGTAGACGGCACCGTCTACCGACTGCTCGTAGACGAATCGTATATGGCAGAAATTTTTCTTGGACAGTCGCAACGACGTGATTTGACCACACCTTTCAAATATCTCGGTGAGTATATCTTCGGTTATGTTTTCGGGAAGACCGCCGACGAATACCGTTCGGCATCCGGGCGGACGTTCCCGTGTAGTCGGAGGAGCCGAGCTCGGATATGGCGGTAATAAAGTGCACGATTTCAACTGTATAGTTTCTTTGACGGCACCCATTGGAATATTATTTATACCCATGATGCCGGATATCGGATTGTTGATGCCCATGGATAGATCGGAGCCAGGCATCGATAGGCCGTCGCCGACCATTGGCATGGAGTTTCCGGAGCCGATCGGCATGCCGTTTGCGTTTGTTATTTGCATGTTGTTCATTTGGTTGTTGTCGCCGATGTTTGGATTGTCGATTTGAGACGGCATCATTGTGTACTGACCCATTCCCATCATCGAGGGATCCATCATCATCCCACCCATCCCGCCGACCATTCCCATCGGTGCTCCGATCATTCCACCGCCGTACATACTGCCCATACCCATTCCACCGTACATCATACCTATAATAATTAAAATATTAATACAAAAATAATATTACTATACATATACATATTATTATTCCAGTATCACCAACCCATTTGTTTGGTTGATAGTTTTTTTTTTTAATAAAAATTATATAAAAAAATATGTACATATACAGAGTTTTACAAAAATTCATTGTATTTCCGAAACATTAAACGCAAAAGTGATGAAAAAACCAAATAATTTTACAGTTCATATTGTCCTCTTTCTAATGTTATATATAATATAAAATGGATAACTTTTTTGACAAAATTGTTATCCATTTTATAAGGGAATTACAAACAATAATACACTAACTAACAATAATACATAGCTTTTTAGAAAGTTGGCTATTAAACGAAATGCCGTATAACGAATCTTTTTTTTTATACAAACCCATACAATTCCAAAGGATCCGTTCCAATTTCATATAAAAATTTAGAATAACACCAAGTTTCTAGTTGAAAAAGACTAGTTGAGAAACGTTGCACATACTAACAATTTTTCCAAAATAAAATCGTTTTCGTTCAAAAAATGCTCAGGGAAAAAATTCTAAACTTGGATCAACTCATTTACTCTCCAGAAATTTTCTCATCGAATTACCAAATTTTCCAGTCCATGACCCTTTTTAAAAAAAAACAAGCCACTGAAAGTGAATCATATGAAAAAAAAACTTTTCGTCAAAATCTGGATTTTAAATTTGAGTTGTAGATGATACTGGGTCATAGAAAACGATCAGTTGTATCATTCATTAGACATCAGAAACATTTGTGTAATTCGATATTAAATTCACTTCTAAAGAAACCCGGAAACTTTTCGGTATACCCAAATACTAAAATATGAAATTCCTTTATAAAATGCGTTATCTAATTAATCGACAGAATCGTTACAACAGGTAATGCCATAGAAAGAGTCAAAATTTGCTGAATATAATTTTACAGGTAAAACAAACGGGGTTGATGAGTTTTGGAAGACCATATATTACCAGGTTGCGGAGCAATGCCCCCAGGTTGTATATTATTATCGGGAATAATATCTTCCGGTATTCTATTATCGCTATTTTTTCCAGAACTATTACTACGATCGTTCTGATTATCTGGAATTCTATTATTGCCTTTGTACAAAGCTCTATTCCGCTCGTGTCTATCCCGCCTATCTTTCTCGTCATTGTGATCTTTCCTGTCTCGCCTTCGATTATTATCCCTATCGTGCGACCGCTTTTTATTCATCCCTCTATTGTCGTTCATTTGCTGTTGCAACGGATGATCGGAGTTTTGTTCAAAGTTTTCGCCGGTTCTGTGCTGACCGTTATCGTCGATATTCACGCTGTTATCTGAAGGTAACGGTGGCAAATTCTTATTCATATTAAACTCTAACGGAGCATCGTTCATTCCCGGCATCAGCATGTTGTGGTTCATGTTGAAGTTTTGATGCATGTTCTCGAAACCCTGACCACCGAGCATCGGAATTCCGGGCACTGAAATCGAATATAACAACACATGTACAACCAAAGACCATTAGGAGTTCATATAAACACTTAATTTGGGCTATGATTTGTTTTCTTTTTACTGAGTTTTGTGTTTCAATTTGCTTCCTCACACATCAAAACTATTCCAAGCTTTTTTTTTTTAATTTATATATTTTCAAAATTTTCCATATTTTCACTAAGACTATGTTCCATATCTTCAAAAGTATGGAACATTACTATTTTAAAAACAAAAAAAAGTTGTTGCGCCAAAAATTATTCTTGCTTTATTTTTAAAATTTTTGTCAATGATAGTTTTGGGAAAGTACGTGACCGTAAGCTGCTCAACTAATTTTTTTTTGTAAATTAAACATTACTAGGTTTTTAAGCTATTACAAGCTTTTGCGTATAACAATTTGTTTATATTTACGATACAACTTATTCCACGAATAATTCAACTGTCCATGTTTAGTTATGCGGTGTGCTACTCTTAGGTATTATAAATAGCCAGGAATATTTCTGATATCGTAAGCATTATGTAAGTGGGAGAGATGTATTTTGGATCGATCTGTGAGTAATTGACAAAGACAATGAAAACATCAGAGTTAAAAATGGAGAACTGACTCATCGGTGGTGGTGGCAAGGGTGCATTATGCAAGTTTCCCGGAAACGGAAACGACATGGCGGCCGGAAGTCCAGGCCAGAGCCGGCCGCAGGAAACCAAATCCTTTCGTTCTTTCACCAACAATGTCCCACGCCAGGTTTATACACTCGTGGCCACAACGTCCATTTTTACTCCCAACTGAATTTTACACATCAAAGATGGTAATTCGATATTATAGGCCAGAATTACGTACGAACAATAAAATTTCGTCCCTTTTCGATGACGGGTGGCTCGGGCCAAGCATGATTTTCTTCAAATTGAAATCTGAGCGAAATGGTTGGAAAAGGCTCTAATCTAGCAAGGATCTAATCTTAAATCGCCAATCTAATCCTTTATCCGAACTGGGTATGTATATCGATGTACTCGCATATTAATTAGATAGATATCGAGTTCAAGTATATGTATCAATTTTTACATCACTGAAGCTTCAGCTTATGTGTGAACAGTATCGCAAAATACACATGTACAACATGTAAAAGAGTTTGGGGTGAATGCATAGATGTACTTTTTTTTTACATTTATTATAATAACAAAGAAGTGACTTTTTTTTTCAACACTAACTCCCACAACTAGGATTTTTTTTACTTGAGTGTCTTAGGTAGAGTCGGAACATTTTTAGAGCGTGAATGCATATCTAGACTATTCTACATCTATGGATGAATGTGAATAAACCAAGAACCATCCAGCAGCTGAAGGCTAACATTAGAGAAAAGACTTAACAAGCGTTAAGTCCTGAAATCCTAATAAAAGTGATGGAAAATGCATTCAAATAAGCCGATAGGTTGTAGCTAAAAATGTCAATTCCTCACATTGGTTGGTCTTTTAGTAATTTCAGTGTATGGCCTCTGAGATGTGCGTTTTTATTGAAAGTAAGAAGGTTTTTCATTGGGCATTTATTATTTTGTAGACTTCTATTAGATCGCCTCTTAATCTTCTCGTCTTCAAAGATGTGAAACTCATATTTTTCAACCTTTCATTATAGGATAGTGATCGATGTTCAGATGGCATTTTTGTTATCCTTCTTTGAACCCTTTCTAAACATACAATGTCTTTTTTGAAGTTAGGGTTCCAAACATTTACAGCAAATTCTAGTTTAGGTCTAATATACGATTTATAATTTTTATGACAGCAACTGGATACTAAATGAATTTTTTTTTCCAAATGTTCTTTTTTTTGTTTTTAACACCACTTACGCATATAGGAACAAAAATGGTAAAATACTTGAATTTGACATTTTAAAATTTTTGTTAAATCGGAGTTGAAGACGGAGTCGCGTTTTTTTTAACGACTCTACAGCCCTGGTATTTTCTAAGAGTCGATACTATCTACCAAATCTATTTTGCAAATCTACCCATGTAATTATTTCACAAATCTCTCAAAAGCGATAAATTTGGCCGTAAGCGACACAAGGTAGTCCATAGAGCGATCAGTCGTCGATTGAGCGCCTCGCGTCGGTGACGTTTCGATCGCTGATGGCCGAAAAATCTACACCCGGCCCACCAGCCGCTCCATTGACGAATCCTCAACTACAACTACAACAACCATTGCAACAGGTCGACCCTGCGGCGGCCTACCATCACAACCCCTGGATGTACGCCAACATGAACATGTTCCAATACGGATATCCGCAGTACTTCAACAACTACTACTACCCTCACCAGCAACAACAATTCCATCAAAATGTACCACCACCCAGACCGAAAGGTCTCCTGGGGGATTGTCCTCCTCTTCCTCCACCCCCTCAACACCAACCCCCTCTCCCCTCGTGTCCAGCAGCTCCTCAACCACCACCGGTAAGATTCTCGATCGCCCCACCGCGTCTGCCAAATCACGCGCCAAAACTGAACCCCCTACAAGGCAACAGTGGCGCCGCTAAGAAAAAACGCAAAAAGAACAAACTGAGAGCGAACCCGTTGCAATCACCCCCGTTGCCCTCAGAAGCACCCCCGCCTCCTCCCCCACCACCCCCTTGCCCCCCACTTCAACCCCCGCCTCCTCCACCCCCGACGATATCGACGGCTCCTCCGCCACCTCCCCCGCCCAAACCGGACCTGTTCAACAATCCGACGTCGGCGTGGCCCGACAGTCTCAACAACTACGTGATGCGTTGCTACAAAAAGTGCAAGACGGACTTTGACCGGGATCAGATCGAGATTTGTCTCAAGGGTCGCATAACGGCGGCGGCGAGCCGCGACGAGCTGTGGATCAAGAACTGGGACGAGGAGCCGATACCGAGCGTTCACAGCGAGCGGAACAGCGTGGTCGTGAAGCCGATCGTTCCCGTGCCGGGCACTCTCGCCCAGTACCAACAGCCGAAGGTGAGCGGTATGCCGCCGCCGTCTCCGCAGCTGCAGCAGCAGCATACGGGTAACGTCGGCAGTCGGGGTAAAGGACGCGGCTTGTCCAATTCGCTGTCGAGGAGATTGGGCGGACACAATTCGGCGCACAACGTGCAAAGGTCGCCGCCGTCGCCGAATCGGACCCGGTCTAGAAGTCCCAGACGGAGACGACGCAGGTAATTTACTATAAATAAGGGTATACTGTAAATGAGAGTCTGCCTGGCTGGCTGGGTAGCCGCTAGCGAGTATACGTAGGTATGTGCTACGGCGTACTCTGTCCAATTTAAGAAACGCCCTAGAGTCTTAAATACATACATGATGAGCTTCTTCAATCTCGGCTTCTTGAAATGAACATTAACGATAACCAACCAAAGTCATAAATCTTGGACAAATCCACAATCCTCTTTTTAGTGGCGGGAAAACAATGTGCTTCTTAAGTTGGATTAGAGTACATACATATATATGTAGGTATACATGAGGCGTTGCGGATAAGAAGAGCGAACTCGACAAACATCGATTTAGAGAAAAACACGTTTTAAGTTTTCTCGTCCAGTACGATGGCGATGATTTCCTGTGTTTCAAGCTTTATTTTTATACGCATATAAAAAAAAAAACCCATCAATATATTCTAAGAAGGCAGGAAAACGGAATGGTAAAAAACAAAAAAAAATGACCCGATGTCGAATTTGCCTTTCATATCCATAACGCCTCATATGTATGTACATACATAAATGGTAATAATCCTTTGACATTGTCTACAGGCAGTGACTTGTTTTGTATAAAATTACCAAGATTTGGTATCGACGATATGATGAGATGCATTTTGGTGAAGGTTCGGCCTTTGATTCAACGCTTTCTTTCACTTTTAACATACATGTTCAAAAGATTCGTTTAACTTTTGTGAAGATAATTCTCACCGGAAACTTGTTTTTGGGTTTTGTTCAAACTAAGTACGCAAACTCGAAACCTTTGAATAAAGAAATGGAACAAGCTCATTCAAGAACTGGTTTTTGTATGAAACGCTGTCTCTATTGTTATATCTGTAGGTTATAGCCAAGTTGTGAAATTCTGGCATTGTGTAAAATGCTTCGTCGTTTTATGCAAAGTATGAATTTGATTTTCATGATATTTCCATTTCAATTTATGAGCGTAGTACATTTTGCATTCTTTGAGTTAAAGCTTCTATTTTTTAGCAATTCAGTATTAGATCCTTTAAAACGTAAAATACTATTATGTATAACGTTGGGTACTTTGTGTTTGATTTCAGCACCAGTTCCAGTTCCAGCAGTGACGAAAATGTCAAGCCGAACAAACCCATCAGGAATAAGAACCACGCTAAGGTATTCGATCGTTTGTCCAACAATAATCAAAAATCAGGCAAAAAGACGGCCAAAATGCAAAAGAAGAAGACCGTGTTCAATCCGGAGTACACGGCTTCAGACAAACTGCAGCAGCGCGCCGCTCGGTTTAGCAACGGCCTGACCAGCTCCGTGTCGAGCGTTGCCAGCCAGCTCGGCAAACCGCGTAAGCCCAGTATTGAGATATCGTTTCAAAATAGGATAATCGAAGACACGAACGGCGACTTCGACTGGACCGAGTACCACGTGGTTGGCACGTGCGGCGATTTAGAAAAGTCGTTCTTGCGTCTGACGAAAGCGCCCGACGCTAGCGAAGTACGACCCGTCACTGTTCTTTTCAAATCGTTGCAAAACGTTAAAGACCGCTGGGTGGCCAAACAGGACTATTATTACGCGTGTGATCAATTAAAGTCCATTAGACAAGATTTAACGGTTTGTACATAAATATTTTCCTATATAGAAACCATAAGTAATTTTTCTCTTTTCGATTTTTCTTTCGGTGTATGAGGTATGAGCTCTGACAATGGACGAGTTTAACGTGTGGTATTAAATGCAGGTTCAAGGTATACGAGATGCGTTCACGATACAAGTTTACGAAACTCACGCGAGGATCGCTTTGGAGAAAGGCGATCACGAGGAGTTTAACCAGTGCCAAACCCAATTGAAAATGTTGTACGCCGAAGTGCCGCATACCGGAAATAAAATGGAATTTGCCGCTTACCGTATACTTTATTACATTTTTACAAAAAACACTTTAGGTAAGTAAATTTTATAACAAGAGAGTATGCTGTTTCTTTTAACCAGGGCTGTGGTGTCGTTAAAAAAAAACGTGACTCCGACTCCGACTTTTTGCCACAATCTGATTCTACGTAAGACCATTTCCAGGTACATAAATACAGTCGTAATTTCACCAACCAATGTGACGAATAGGCTAATTTTCGAATTGCCATTTTTAGCTTCAACCTATCGGGCTAATTTGAATGCATTTTCCATCACTTTTATTAGGATTTTAGGTCTTTACGCTTGTAAGTCTCTTCTCTAGTGTCAGCCTTCAACTGCTGGATGGTTATTAGTTTATTCAGATTCACCCCAGACTTGAGAAGCCCCATAGAAAGGAGTTGGAGACGTTCACCATCCACTGCTGGAGGAAGGCCTCTCCAATCCTCTTACATTCCTGTCTGTCTTGAGCAATCTGCATCCAGTTGACTCGCACACGTTCTTCTCAATTCATCAGCTCATTGTCCACTCGGTCTACCTTGCTTTCTTTCACATCCTCTCGGATACCGTTCCAGTATTTCTCCAACTTTTTCACACATTTTGCTATATCTGCCACTTTAGTCATACTTCTTACCCATGTATTCCTCTTACGATCTCTTCTTGTTAATATCAGCATACATCTTTCCATGCTTCTCTGTGTGGACTGGATCTTACGTAGGATTCTTAAATTTAGCATCCACGTTTCACATCCATACGTCATACGCATTGGTCGTATGTTTTAATTTTTAAGCAAGTCGGAGTCGTTGGTTTTTTTACGACCCTGCTTTTAACAGTGTGTTGAAAAGAGACAAAAGTGGTGTCAGTGCCTTTTTAAACACACGCCGTTAGAAGAAACGTACTCTCTCGTGAGAAAAGACTGGTTAAAGCTACAGTCGGTGAACTTTTTACTCAATTCAATTGATTTAATTTCAGATTTAACGACTATTTTGAAGTCTTTGTCCGAGGACGAGAAGCAGAATGCGTGCGTTGCTCATTCGCTTCAGATTAGAAGCGCGTGGGCGACGGGAAACTATCACAAATTCTTCGACCTGTATCAGGGTGCGCCGATGATGAGCGGATTCCTCGTGGACTGGTTCATCGAGCGAGAGAGGAAATCGTATCTTAAGTGTATTATAAAATCGTATGTCCTTTTTATTATCATCTCGTACATACATATGAATCAAAATCGTATAATTGCAACGATAACGACGCCGATATTCGTAATTGAATTGAATTTACGGGGGCGATGGTAATTTAATGTTGCAAAATTCGTGTATTACATATATATATATAATATTAATTATTTTCTTTTCAGGATTTTATACATTTCTATACACGATATACAAACACGCACACACAATTGTTGCAACGTTCACACTTAAAGTTATCACATTAACGTGTTTGTTGTACTCGAATATTGTTTTTGTTAACTTTATGGGAACGTTTGCAATTAAATCACACAATCCAATTACACACACACATACACATGTGAAATAATGAGTGTTTTGTTTAAATGTTTAGCTACCGCCAGTCGATCCCGGTTGAGTTTTTGAGGACAGAAATGGCTTTCGAGACCGAGGAGCTCACTTTAGAATTCTTGGCCCCATTCGCACTAACGTTTACAGATACGACTCGTCAACACATCGATTGCAAAACGAGCATGGCCGTCTTGGCGAATATCTGAAGCGCGCGTCTTCCAAAAAAACTAGTTCGTCTGTTTGTCGTCGTCTACTCCCGGACACGTCTTATCCATGTCAATGATGATTTTTCAATTGATTCCGAATTTCAAATCAATTCTCCCCAATTCTCTGGATATGAATTTTGCATTAAAAAAAAAAATAATACACTGCACTCTTCGTTCGCCGATTTATGTGTAATATAGATGAATATGAAGACATTTTTTTTACGTGTCGTTCAAAAAGACTCATTGTGTGGACTGTGGACTCTTTTTAGTAATAATAATTTACTGATCTTTGTATATAAAATGTTTGTGTTATTAGGAATATAATGAAGATTTCTTTGTAATGAAAAAAGTATGCCGATGAACGCAACCGTTCGGAAGAAATACGAAGACATATGTATAAATTGAAGCAATATAAGAATCAACAAAATAGAAATTGTAATTGTACAGAAAAATTACTGTTTAATATCTTATAACGGTAATTTTTTCACATTATGAAGCATTAAAAAAATTATCAAAAGGAAATGAAAAGAATCAACTTTTTTAAATAGGAATTTATATATACATATATATATATTATATATAATATATGATTATGGAAGAAAACAAATATAAATACAGTAGCAGAACTTCTACAGGATAATATTTAATACAATTTGAATACAAAAAATATACCGACGTACTGCAAACTAGGATATGTCAGACGATGCATCATTTGAATATTCATAAAATAAATAATAAAAAAAAAAAACAGCTCCGAGAAACTCATCCACTACTAATTGGCGATAAATTTAAATGTGAGGTGTAAAAAGCGGCGAAAGCTCAAAAATTAGTTGAGGATTTTCCAATATTCATTTCTCAACATGTCTACAATGGAATACAATGCGAATTTTCGACTCGTGTCGGTTTCGTTACTTTTGCAATATTTGCAAGATTAACCATCCGACACATATTTATTACTATTGCAGTATACTTTTTTAGTCCTACATCCCAATTTTTACCCCCACATCCTCAATTCTCCTCTTTGTGTATGCGTATGAATGATGTCAAGTGTGCGTCCGTTGAGAGGTCCTTTTCGAGTCTTTTTACTTCCAAACGAAACACTTCCAATCTCACCGCGTCGATTTTACCAATTCCTTTGAAATTATTCCTCCATTATTGTGTAAGACAAATTTGTCTTTCAAAATAAATTTATTTATTGATAAAAATTGCTTTTTTATTCGATAGACATACACTTGTACATTTTTTCCTTTTCAGAAGCACTATTGAGAGAAATTACCGTTTCTTTACAAATATCCGAAACAGTAATTTTGCTCAAATCAAACAATTGCACTGATACGCTTTACATTTGATACTTAGGCAAAAGCGAAATATTCAATATGTGTGCCAAATTTCGCCGAGAACACAATAAAGGATTTTCAATCGGTAAAATTAACTTTATTTGTATAAGAATATATACAAATATATATAGATACATTTTAATGAAACAAAATAAATTTCTATATACGCAAACGAATAGCATTGCAGATTCAGATAAATTGAACAGTTTCAAGATTACCGAATAGTAAATTTGGTAATCGTGTGATAAGAAGAGGTGCTTCTCGATGTGCCGTAATTATTATTAGAAACGAAAAAGAAAGAATGAAAATCAATATTGCTCTTTATACTGAGCTTTATAGTGCGTGTTTTTGAAGCTTTTCACTAGGCGTATATTATACATAAATACATACATACATATATATGGAAGTTGATTTAATATTAATATAAATTGTGCAAAAATTAGCTGCGATAAAATGGCAATCAATCGTGCAAAAACAACTATACAATAGTATACATTTGGCACAGGTATAATATTTCATCGCTAGTTATCTTGATTTAAATTGATTTTTCAACAGCGAAACAGCCATAATAGATAAGATGAACGAACGTGCGATCCAAATCTGCATTGCATATTTACATTTCAATTTTATAATAATTTCTAGAATAAAACAAAAAATAAATAGAACGAATTCATTCCTAAAAACACATTGCACAAGATTGAAACAATAAATTTTATTATATTAATAATTTAATATGCATTTTAATTACACCTAACCAGTAAGTGTGTGCTAACGTCAGTTCACAATATATATTATTAGACTTATATAAATATATTAATTATAATATTTTCTAAATATTATTAATAAAGAGACAAACAACAAATTTTTAAAATATATATGTTGTAAATAGATTACATCAGCTGCTTCTTAGCGTTCTAGCATTAATCAATAATGCAGATTCAATATTTATTATTACATACTTATAACAACATCAACCTATGTATATATGAGATGAATTTATACTGCTAAAATGTTTCTATTTTAATTTTTATGCTTCAGTATCACCGAATCAGATCCAAATTTGGATTTTCAATCTAAATTATATTATAATTATCAATGATAGAAAAAGCTTTACTTTTTAACATTCTAATTAGATTGAAGTTTACGTATTCAAAATTAAAAATGTATGCCAGTTCTAATCCATGTTCTGGATATTGAAAACAAAACAAACGTAACACATATAAAAAAACCTTTCACACACATTCCCCAATTTTCCTAGATGAAAAATTGACTGTTGGTCGAATGTGATACTGGCATATTGTGGCTTAGCTATACGGATAGCGAAACGAAACTGTTGTACTGCGTGATGTTCCTCTTGAGGATATCGGCGCACGGTCCCAGCACTCGTTCGAACCTGAAAACACACAAATCAAAATTATCGAAGAGTTGGATGTGGCTAAGTTTGTCGGCTCATCAATTTTCGAATGTCAATTACCTGGCACGATCTAACTTCACACATTTGAGTGGTCCAACAGCGCGAACTGTGGCCGCACGAGGTCTATCCAGCAATAGAGCTATCTCTCCGAAGTAATCGCTGGCTCCGAGTCTTCCCACTTCTATTTCCTCCCGAGGACCGGCGCCTTCTGCACGTTGTTGCAGTACTAAGGCACAGCCTAAAAGAGATTAATCATTTTTGTTAGAAGGGCTCAAACTAAATCTTAGTTATTAACAATGATCAAAGTAATCATCAGAGCCGAGGTTTTTAAATCGATATTTAGCTGGACAAAACTTTATTAATACTTTGAAGTACCGGCAAAGTTAAGTGACTTGTATTGACTAACTTTCTAAATTCTCGTGACCAGTCGAGTTCTATAATTTGGTACTACTCGACTAAAATACTGGATGCGTGGCCTTACGATACATACAATGAGCTTTTGACTGAGGAATGTTATTAAAATCGAATCGATTTGACTCTATCACTAACGTAGAACTCAATGCTAAATGTTTCAAGACCTCAGAATTTTCGATAATGCTGCAGCTTCTAGTACCTACTCGATAAGGGTTGATTCTCATTTGAAATCAAATTAAATTAATTAAAAAAACGCAATTCAAAATATAATTGAATAATCTTGTCAACACAACTGGTATTTAAAATCATACTGTTGGGTTTAAAATATCCAAAATCTAATCATCATAATATTGTCTATTCAAAACAAGCTGGTTTGCCCGTCATATGACGGTGGATTCTAACCCCAACCCCTACCCTGGTTTGTATTTATTTATTTAAGATAGCTTAATAAGCTAATTACATACAAACAAACAGTAACTTAAGTTAAAATTACAAAATAAACTTAATTATCTATTAGCACTTGTACAGAGGTGCTGTTTTAAGGCTCCCAGGAATCTATCAATTTTGTTGATATTTCTGAGATCTTCTAGCAGGCCATTGTATTCAGCAACACCCCTGTACAAGATACTTCTACTTGATTTTAAATTCCTAACTATTAACTTATTCTTACCCCTATTATTATGACTAATTATACATATAATATAATATTAAATACTTGAATTGAAATATCTAATTTAAAAACATATACTAAACACGCACACTATTAAGATTCCATTTACATTCATCGAATTCAATTCATTCAACATATATTTTATACTAGTTAATATATTGATATTTTAAATGCTCTGCATAGCTATATTTTGCAATCTATCTTTAATTACCCTATTTACTAAATTAAAAAATGAACCACAATATATAAAATGAGGACGAACAATTGCATTATAAACTAATATTAATAACAGCTCCTAACCCGTTTGATGGTACGTGCAACAATTCTAAATTATATATGTCGTATAGTGTACCGTCGATTGAACGGGTGTATGGCCATAAAATAGCATTGTATACAGTACCAACGGTCCGAGCAAGCAGACGCTTAAGCCAATGTATGGTATATTAGTAATGACACACCTTCGACTATGATGTAGAAATCATCTCCGGGCTCTCCTTGTCGCACTATAGTAGCGCCGTCTTCGAAAGACACCGATTCGAGTGCATCGGCCACGGTCAACCTCTCCCACTTTTCCAGACTTTCTAATGTGACAAAATTCAAAACAAAAGGAATCAATACAGTCTCTCGAGTCGATATTACTATACTGGATAGAAAATTGAACGTGAAAAGTACCAAGGATGGAAACACGGGACAGGAACTCGTCGTAGAGCTTTCGCTTGCGTATGGTGGATCCCATCAGGATGCGACGATACGAGTCACGGTCCAGTCCCCACAACTTGGTGGCAACCCTGGCACGCACTGTGGCTGCGCGAGGAGTTCCATGGATGAGGGCCAGCTCACCGAAGCTACCGCCATCGCCGATCATGGTCACCAGTTCGCCGTTCACCAAAACCTTAACAGAGACAAATAGAATCAAACAAAATGAAAAAAAAAGATCAATTCGTTAAGAAGACACGCCACAGAATAGGGGTGAACTTACAAACTAATAATAAATAAAACGACAAAAGCTCCGGTGACCCGTCTAGTAATGTGGCAAAGGACACGTGGTCGTTGGGTACTCACTATACACTACACATGTCCCCTTCAAACGGACTACTACGTGTGTATTTAGGTACATATATACATATATATATATATATAAATATAAAGTCCTTAGATACATTCTAGCGTGAAAGTGTGGTTCGAATTTACCACTGTGTGTGTGTATTTTAAGGAGTCGACTAGTCTCGCCTTTGTGTAAGTTTGATAGAGCTCAAAGTTCAATCGAAATGAATGGAAGAGTGGTTTGTGTCTAATTAATTGTTCATTTGATTCGGTTTCACACGACTGTAGCAGCCGCGCGATAGCTCGGGTCTTAGAACAGCGTCGTATTGCTCAAGTCCCCGCCCCTTTTCAATGCGTTCGACCAATAGGCGTACACGCATTTTACCATTAAGTGACAGATCAATCTGAAGAAAATTCCGGATATGGTCTCGAGGTCAAACTGCAAAACTCAAGCTACATAGCTAGAATATATGTATATACAATAATTGACGTGCTCTAATATGAAACCGATTAGAATCAATTAAAATTTTATCACTTCTCCTGACTTCACTCCACTAAGAGGAATTAGCCATACAAAAAGGGGAAAGTAGTCAATGGACACTTTCACTAACAACAAAAATATCAAACGATGCCCCAACATCAGCTGAATGTCCAATAAAGGACATTATTATTATGTATAATTCGACTAGCGAGCGCCCGTTGACAATATCACCGTGTAGTGAGGTTATGTACACCCGTGTAAATTTAGGTTGCGTGTTTCACCTTTCGTTGGAAGTCTCCCCATATAAATGCGAGCGTGACGGGCGCAGATTCCCGAGCTTTTATTTATAGTAATTTAAGTTTTCGTACGTGACTGCTTATGTATAGTATGAGGTGTTGGGTACGAAAAGGGCCAATTCACAATTAATATATGTAGTCAATTGCCCTCTTTTTATACATGCAGGATTTATTTACTTCATCTATATTCACAACGATTGCTGGGGAAAAAAAAAAATCACGTTTTAGTCAAACTCGTCTATTTTTGGTTACATCCTTCGTGATATGAGACATTTACATATTCAGCGATTTCCATGAAAATCCTCGAGCGAAACCACTCTGAGAGTGCTTGTCTACAGTTTCAGAAGGTAGCGCCACGCTTGGGCTCTAATTGAAATTCCACGTATTTTCTCAATAAACAAACAACATTTTATTTATCAAATTAATTCTAAAGATAAGTTGGAATTACATTTTATTTTCATTATAGAAACTGTATAGAATTTTTACGAACGGCGGTTTCTTATTACGAACAATTTTATAAAAAAGTATATACATATGTATCTTTGTAACTTTATCGTAACCCTTTCACAGCGTTAAAAAAAGCAAGCCTTATAATAAAAAAAATACCAGTAGGTAGATTAAATACATTTATACAACACACAACGTGACTGACTATAAGAATTTTCAATTGTACAATAAAACGTGACACCCGGAAACCGATGCGGCGTTTTAAGTATTTGAGCCTTTGAAATGGTACCCACAGGTACAGCAGCTACGACTCTCGCTAATTGGAGATTAATCTTTCGTTTTATTTCCTGTAACGAGGTGAATTTGCTTGCGAGCATATTTCACATTTTCAATTAAAACGAAAGAGACATTTCTCTATTGAAGAGAGACACAAATTGGAAGAACGATCCATCACACAGATACCGATCCACTCTCGGACATGATTAATAAGGACGTTTACGATATAATATACCTATCTAAGGTTCAAATCTATGCAACAATAGTGTTGGATGGAACTCAAGGTAACATTGTCCAATAGTAATCATGATTAATTATCGTCGTTCAAGTTCATCCGGTTGATACAGTAGTGTGGATTGTAACGTGCAATTAGCAAAGTAGATACATATGTACGTGTGTAGTAACTTTACCTCGACTTCTCCACAATCGATGACGTAAAAGTTATCCCCTTCGTCTCCCTGTTGTATGATGGGTTCTCCCGGAAGACAGTTGACCGGAAACATGGCGTCGAAGATGTCAGAGCGTTCGTTTTCGTCCAAGTGTGAAAACAGGACGTTCTTGGCGATCGCTTTCGACAAGGCGGCCATTGTCTTGTAGTCCTTCGGCACCACCTACAAATATTACATAGATATAATACAATACACATTGAATTAAAATACAAGGTGGCGCAAAGTCGAATGACACATTTCAGAACGCCCCCCCCCGTTCGAAAGGTGAGAGTTGGAGAGTACAACCTTTCTTTCTTCCGTCACAGTGGAGTTACAACAATTCATCCACCACAAGAGCTGTATCTGGTAGGGGTGAAACTTTTACTAAAATTCGTCCTGAATATGCGTGATCAATTGCAGAGTAGATAGTTAGACTCATCAATGAATACTCGAGACGTTTTGAAACTACATAATCCACTGCTGGATGAAAGCCTCTCCAATCCTCTTACATTCATGTCTATCTTGAACAATCTGCATCCAGCAGTTAACTCCACGCATTCTTCTCAATTCATCAGCCCATCGTCCACTCAGTCTACCTTACTTTCTTTCACATCCTCTCGGATAACATTCCAGTATTTCTCGCGTTCATCTGCCATCCATTCGTCTCGCTATGTGTCCACTTAAACTTTTTCATACGTTCTGCTATATCTACCACCTTGGTCATGCTTCTTACCCATGTACTCCTCTTACGATCTCTTCTCGTTATACCGAGCATACATCTTTCTATGCTTCTCTGTGTGCACTGGATCTTACGTAGCGTTCTTGAATAACTGGCAGTATTCATTGGTCCTATGCCTTATTTTTTAAGCATAGCGGAATGTTGGATTTAAAAACAATATTCATTCCTCCAAAAGCACTCCATCCTAGTTTCATTTCATCTTCTTTACAACCAGTCATATTCACCAATTGTCCTAGGTATAAATAACTATCAACTATCTCTACAATACGCTTATCTACAGTGATTACGTTTTGCGTGACTACGTGAAAACATATTAACGGATCAGAAGTTACAATTTTGAAATATTGCTCTTTTCTATACCAATGGGTTATGGTTAGTTCAAACACAACGAAATGTCAATAACGAAAATCTAACTTGCTATTTTCTGGATCTATTTAAAAATAGATCCACAAATAGCAAGTATCGAGTTGCAGTACTCGACAAGTTGCAGTACTTGAGAAGTCTAAATATCTCAGTATCGATTTTATTGACTCGATTCATTAATATGGTGAACCCTCCCGTATATAAAAACATTTAAAATGGCATCAAAATTTCTATAGTTTGGCGTATAGCTATACTACCCAATCGGCATCCCATTAGACAAGAGTGTTCTGAAATGTGCGAGTCGAGTTTGAAATTGTATGGAATACAAGCGCTTAAATTTTAAATGCTAACTTATTATATGTATGTATGTATGTAGGTACAAGTTTACAAGTTTTCTATTTGATTTACGCTGTAATTTCGATGCCTTCCACACACTTATCTAGCGCATTTTCCACTGATAAGATTGACCCGGTTGGCGTACACGAAGCTTTATATTGTATACAAGTTTCCTTAAGTAATATTTGAGTAGCTTCCGCAACTGGAGTGCCTCTCCCAGCCGAGAGATAGAGAGAGACGTGATCCGGCGTGTGCTTAACCCTTTACGTGCCAGGCACAAAACGTTTTCCTAGCACACTATTTTCACCGTTTCTTCGAGAGCAATTGCAACGGACATAAGCGCAGACACGGATCCGCAGAGTGTCAACCCTTTGAAGTTGACTTAACGAGCGGTCACGTCTTGCACCTACGTACATACATAGTTCACTCCATACCAGACGAGCTCTACTTTGGTAAAGTATAACACCGACAAGAGGGAATAATTTTGGATTATGTTCAGGCAAGCGAGGTGGTGGGTCAGTGCAGTGGTTAGACTGCAGTGTTCACCGCCAGTAACCACGAAACTCCTAGACGTGGGGCTATGCTGTAGTGTTAGCAATGAACGGAGCTAAATTGTTTACGCTCCGATCTTCTCCAATGATAAATTTTAGTATAAAGTGGTGAATACCATTATGTGCAGAAATATTTTACAACCATGAGTGCTTATATGAACGACTACCTACAACATCATCATTTTCAGCCGTTCACCATCCAATGCTGGATGAAGGCCTCTCCAATCCTCTTCCATTCCTGTCTGTCTTGAGCAATCTGCATCCAGTTGACTCGACACATTCTTCTCAATTCATCAGCCCATCCATTATACTGGCTGTGTCCAGCCCATTGCCACCCTGGTCGTGCTTCTTCCTATCTGCCACCCTGGTCGTGCTTCTTACCCATATATTCCTCTTACGATATCTTCTCGTTATACCGAGCATACATCTTTCCATGCTTCTCTGTATGCACTGGATCTTGCGTAACATTCTTGAATTTAGCATCCACTTTTCACATCCATACGTCATAACTGGCAGCACGCATTGGTCGTATGACTTCTTTTTCAAGCTTAGCGGAATGTTGGATTTAAAAACAATGTTCATTCTTCCAAAAGCACCCCATCCTAGTTTCATTTCTTCTTCTTTACAACCAGTCATATTCACCAATTGTCCTAGGTATAAATAACTATCAACTATCTCTACAATATGCTCATCTGCAGTGACTACGTTTTGCGTGCAAAATTAATTAAACATTATTTAAGTTTTATTAAAATTAATTTTTAATCCTACTTTCATACTTTCGTTGCTTAATTGTGTTTATCACTACCTACATACATATGTATGTATAAAGAATCTTTTTGTACGCGTTTTTTATAAATGATTTAGCTATGCCCTTTTCTAACATTATATCATAGTCCGCTTCTAATAATTTTGTGGTCACTGAGGGTAAGCTCTGTTCCTTCCTACCTACCAAATCAGTCCATCTTCCTTCCTTCTCTTCAAAGAGTAATGAGAAACCACCGGAGAGTATATTTCCTTAAATACTTTAAAATGTATACCAAATCGTGAGAAGGCAATACTTGATATCAAATACCTTCAGAAGAAGAAGTTCAGGTACAAAATTCGCTTCTCAGACAGTTTTGTTTTGACAACACGATCGTAATTCATAGAGCCACTCCAAGTACTCCAAACTCTTTGATACTAACCTTCTTAACGTAGCTGGCTGCATCTTCTTCACTGACCGGTTCAGCACTGATCCCTCCACGTCGACGAGCCGGTTGGGCCGCCGGTTGAGGCAGCGGCGATAAGTCATCAGCTTCTTCTGGAGCAGCAGCTGCTAGTGCTGCAGAGTGTGCTTGTTCCTGAAAACAAAAAACAAAACACCAAAAATCAATAAGTGAGTATAACACAGTGGGTGGAAAGTGTAACAATCGCAATCTTTGACATTTGCAAGTTTGCGGTGCAGCGTTGCGGTTGCGCCACAGTGCAACGGGGTCTGAATATGCAGAGCATGGAGATTGTCGGTGTTCGAGCGTAAAGCAAACAGGGACCACACACTGTTCAAATCCCAAACACAAACGAACCGACGAAAGGACTATTCTGTATGCAAATCCTCGTATTTGTGCTGTACACGTGGTTCAAAAGTGTGGGCCACACTCTAAATGTTGTATGTATATTAAAAATCTTAAAACTAATGCTAATCGATCAACTAAAAGTTAGACTCGTTCAAACTTCTTCGGACTAGTGATGAATAATCGTGAGGTAATTTATTTGATTATAAAATATTTACTAATCTATGTATGTATGATATGTATATAATAAAAAATGTAAAATTTATATTATTATAAATATTTAATAAATCTACAAATATATTATTCATCTATAGTAATATAAATTATTTATTAATATATTTTAAATGTGTAAGTTTAATAGTTAAGGGGGATTCATTAATATAAATAGGGATAATCTTATTTGTAAATTATTATATAATGTCTATTGTTTGAATTGAATTTAGTTGCTTTTTATTGACATATTTTCAATCGATAAACTAAATACAGTTCAACATGCAAGACAGAAAAATCTTAAACATCATTTGGGAGATTACTATACTAATGGATCAAGTCCATAAAATCGATTTTTAGATATTTATAATAAAATAGGACTTCAAGTACTAGTAGGACTAAGCTAAAAACGTTTACTACTACTATGTACATACATGTAATTGACACATAATGCTTTAAAGATTGAACTACCAGTTGGGATCTATCAACTATCGATTTTAACAAATACCATACAAAATAAAGCGATTACATCTGTAGTTTTAAGAATTGACTCATATTGTAATTGATCGATTTTGAATGTGCCAAAAGTTTTCCACACAACACCAGTACGGTATCTTCAAAATAAATATTATGAAATAAAAGTCAGTCTCTTACACATACGTATATAAACTGGAAAATAAGTAATTTGAAGCATGTGCATAGTATAATAACCTGTCCAATTCTAATTGATTTATTTAATGTTTGTATAACATTTACAAACACAAATAAAACCATACGTCATAAAGTGAAATATTGCCCGTCGGCTCCGTTAGCGTTCAATTTGCTCCAATTAGAATTGCATTCGAACGATGCACTTCAACCTGCAAACAAACGTATGCAGATATATTCATCGGACGACACTCGATCGTACATATTCTGTCGTCGCGAATTAAATTAAATGCAATTGTGCAAACGTGGGTACGACACGACCAAATGCGAGTAAAATAAACAAGTGTGCAAAAAAATATATTCAGTGCGAAATTCAATTTGCCGTTCGTTCAGAACCAAAAGGAATAAAAAAAAAAAACAACAAAATAAAACGAGCACGTAAAAATTATCACTCCCCGGGGTCAAGTGTTGGGGTCGATGTGGAAAGCCGCTGGAACGTTGACATCCGGTGTAAAAATATATATACATAAATACGTTAGACCGTACAATTTTCATCAAACGCACGCCTTTGAGATTGACGAGTGGTATACTTGCGTTCGTATGCGAGATAATAATAAAAATTCCAACAAAAGCATCCGACGGTGATTCCCTACAGCGCTTACTAAACAGGATGCTGCCATTATAATTGAACGAAAATATTAATTAGGACGGAAGTAAGCCGACAACGTTTCCTCATACCTGCAAAGGTAAACTTTGAACACCTCTTTCGAGTTATAATTAAATTTTCAAAAAACAACAATAATAGCAACGAAAAATCGGATGAATTCACCCTTCGCCGAAATGTATCGAGTTTGAGTGCTATCGCAATTCGATCAAGAATCCGGCGTAACTTACCCCATATTATAGGTATAAAGGGTAACTTAACAGTTTGGGGAAAAAGAATCGTCGACACTATATTGACATGGCTAGCCTTGGTTCTAAAAAACCCTAAAACTAGTTGTACATACATATGTATGTATATCAAATATTGTACGTATACTTTCATGTCACTGTTACTTTTCACAATATGTACATACGTATGTATATCGCGTCCTTAGAGTACAAAGGTGACATGCCCAACCTTCGATTACAAATGTGAGTCACTATGTAGAAATAAGAATTCAATGTATCTGCATGCATAACCATATATACATATTATATATTGTATTAAAAAATAAAATCGTAATGTAGGTTTTTTAGCTTAAATTTTCCTACCGTAAAAATAAACACTAGCGATAAAATAAGATTATTTTCCGTATTATTACTGACACACATTTATTGTAAAATGGATAATTGACCATTAGGATACGATTTTAGTATATATGTAAGAAGTATTATTAACATTACATATATGGATAAATTAGTTTTTTTTTAAGTAGTAAATTGTTCAAGGCGGCATTTTTAAAGTTTGATCTTGTCATTATAAATCAGGAGAATTTTATATAAAAATGATAATTTTAGATGCTATTTCATTATTATTGAATTTTCATTGGTATATTTTTCAAATTGCACGCAAAAAGTCCCGACTTGTCACTTGTGTGCTCCAAGATTATTAGTAGAACTTTTGTAGGTATTTTGTGATGTCAAAAAAAAAATTGTGACGTCATTCGGATGTACCACTTGACTACCCTAATAGAATAATTAAAGGGGAACAAAGTTGCATTCATAACTAATTTTCGCGAAATCGTGGACATGTCACCTCTGTGCTCTGAGGACGCGATATGTAAACTGAGATGTTGCGCTAAAAACGTCTAGAAGAATGTTTAAGTACAGAGAAAGTTAAAATATTAAATTTAAGTTGTGTACATCGTTTTCTACAGAGGTACTAATGGTACTATCAATGACACTGCGGATACGTAAGTGCGAAAGGTCATTTTTTTTTCTATCGGCTGGATATTATACAAAATTTTGTATCAATGACTGCAGCTAATAACATTCAACAGAAAGATTATAGCCGGGAAGCGCCGTACACTTCTGCCTGGGTCACTGCGATCACGCTAGAATTGCCATCATAACAAACAAACCGCTATCCGTCAAAACTGGTTCGAGTCAACAGCGTGATTTGATGACCATACACCCATTCAATCAACGGCACACTATACAATTGCTTCACGCACTGTCAAACGGGCTGGGTTGGGGGGAGGGGTTATATGACGGGCAAACCGAATAGTAATTCAATAATTACATCTGTTGTTGTCTGTCATTGGTCAAAAAACCGTCAAGAAAATAGTCGTTTTACTTTTCAACATAAAGTTCAAGTTATAAAATACACGAAATTAAAATTTTCACAACATTCAACAATCCTTATTAGTCTGAATATTTCAACATTGGTTCGTAAGTTTAAGGTTCATAAGTTCGTGATTGTGTAAGTTTCTATGATTGATTTCTGTGAGTATCATACGTATGTATCTAAGTTTCTGTGTTCGTTACGTCTTTTTACATTCGTAGAAGAAAAGCCTTATATTGAAAGTTCAAGGAAGAGATAGGGGAGGAGGAGTACAGTACTAACATAATCATAACATTCATAACCATACACTCCAAAGAGTAATAAACAAAACCTTAATATAAACCTACATACAGTTACACGTGTACGTACCCATGGATAAGTAATTCACAATGTCCGACGCACGCAAATGACAAAAGAAAATATACACCTATTATACTTATGTACACGTTTTGAAAATGTCCAAAAATACACCCCATGAATATTAATCCAATGTAAATATTAGCAATAATATCATAATCTGAACGAATCGTGAACTAAAGTGTTTGAACGACGCGTATACTACCAGCTGCCTAACCCATTCAACGAATGTTTGCTTACAAAAATAAAACCAAACCTAATGTTGCGTACACACCGACGAACCGAACAGCGAACGACGAAGGGCGAAGGCGAATTGTTATTGTGTGGACCGGTCCACACAATAGCAGCCGTCAACATTAACGAAGAAAAAAAAAAAAAAAATGAAAATATCACGTCCGACAAAGATATTTATATAAATATTAACCTGTAATGATAATTCGCAACTTGACGAAGGTTTTTCCTAAGGAAAACGTGCAAATAAATAATGTAGCAATTTACGTTATCGACGACGTATCTTGGAATACGTCTACAATTTGCAAAAAACATCTTTATTATACATACATACATATGTAGTCAAGCTGTCGATCGATAGCGAAGTGCAAGTATAAACGTTGAGTTTTGTCTTTCTTTAGATGTACATATGTATGTAAGTATATAGCTGACTGTGTATGAATAAATTGGCACCAAACACGGAAAGCATAATTGAAAATGTCAATTGTTGAATGTTAAATTTACATTAATTTAATTGTACATACGCTAGATTTGAGCGAATGATTGAATTATTAATTATGTCAACCGTCGAATACAATCAGACATAGGACGTGCGATTGTACTGCATACATGTACATAAGTACATACATATGTATGTACATTGGGTATAGATATGTATGTATTTCTAGTATACATAATATATTCGAATAGGTGTGTTTCAGGTTGGAAAATATCTATGAAATGAGAGGGGCATCGAACACTCAATTATTTAATCGATAAAACTTGACATGCACATGCTGTTGCAAGTCTATTGCCCATTTATTATTCTCAATTGTGAAAATGTATTTTTTTTTTTTAATTTTGCGTTAGTGTTTTATTATTTTCACGTTGAAAATGGCGTGCATCCACCGTGCGGTGTTTAACTATTCAATGCATCAAACTGAAAATAATTCATGAATTTGGCTTGGTTTTTAATGAAAGGAGACAGTTGTACGAAACTTTTATGATATTGTATTTATTATTAATGAGACGTATTTTCTGAAAGTGGAGAATGTTCAATCTCAAAAAAATTGAGTTAAGTTGATTGCGGTCATTTAGTTACACAATACATATGTATGTACATACTTATCATCTGTAGAATTGACAAAAATTAAGAAAAGGCAAATTCAATTCCGGCGCAAACCGGAATCAAGTGTTTTTTCGACAGTACATAGACTATGTTCTATACATTTCCATACTTGTAGAAAGTGGACCATTTTCTATGAAAGATAAAAAAAAATGGGTTCCTTTAAGTTAAATACCATTTATGTAAGTAAGGACAGTGTAGTTTAAATCCTTAAAAAACTTTTACGGAGATTTTTCAGTAAAACGTGTTTTTTTCGCACAACGCAAGAAAACCAACAAAGTGCACTTTAAAAAATGCAGCTCATTTGATTTTAACCAGTTTTTTTTTGACAAAGCATTCATAATAAAAAAAATCACCAATTTGAATCATTGAAGGAAAGGAGAATATAGCCCAAATAAACCCGAGTAAAAATTTTAAAACAAAGAATTTAAATCTTAGTATTTAACTTAAAGTTTTAACTTTTTTAACTTCAAGTTTAAAAAAGTAATTAACTTAAAGTTTTAATAAATATAAAAAAAATATTGAACATATTATTACTATTCAATCAACGAAAATTACCTTGTGAAAATGTCACTTAATCTAAATCTAAACTAATAATCGAAATAATCAATAAAAATCTAGTAAAATTCTAAAAATAAAACATTAGCAGTAATTGATTTTAATTATAAATCTACAGATAAGCGTCTTTATATAAACAGAAAAAAATTCGGAACAAAGTCCACAAAGCATAATTTTTTAATAAACGGCGGATTATCAGTTGTGTACAAAAGAAAATTTCTGCAATGGAGAGAGAGAGAGAGATTTTCCGAACAAATATTAAAAGCAAACATTGATTTAATATAAAAATCGATAACAAATGCTTTTACAAAATAAACAAATTTGACGAGTCGAAATGAATTTTTTCGAACAAGTGTCACAATCAATCTTCGCAACAACGATCTCCTTTCAGCGAAAGTCACAGTAAATATAGAATCGATTCAAAAATAGACAGGAATGCGTTTAAAACGGGAATAAAAATAAAAATAAAACAAACAATCGCTTCCGAAACACACCCGTCGGTTTAGCGAAATGGGTAAAAGGGGACATTTGTAAATTTTCAATTTGCATATGTAAAAAGGAAAAAAAAAACAAAACACCAGTACTATTTATAATGCGTATCGATTGCTGAAGCGACACGCGAAAACTGGATTAAGTTAGGGTGTGAATTGCGAATCGTTTCTGTGAAAATTTGCATGACTTTGAATATTATCTGACGTGAAAAATGAAAAGTCTTCACGACTAGGGTGGCCGTGATCGTTGGATTTTCCTCATATCTCACTCGTTTGACGTCAATTTCCCGAATGGTGTGTCATCAGCGTGGGACAATTTGAGCATTCGTAATGAAAGGACGCGAATGACACAAAGCACAAAGAGCCACAATATAAAACTTGGCGAATAACTCGTTAAGAAGTGTCACGAGTTTCGACAAATTGTATACATAATGTAGTTTTTTTTTTTTTTTCACCTACTCGTACACTATTTGTGTATACAGAGTGTTTTTGGCATATCGAGGCAAACTTTGAGAGTTGATAGATTAAACTACGACATACGAAAAATATTGTGTTATAAAGTTAAATACCCAGGGCAATTGGTGAAACTAGGATGGAGTGCTTTTGGAAGAATGACATAATTTTTAAATCCAACATTCCGCTATGCTTAAAAAAGAAGGCATACGACCAATGCGTACTGCCAGTTATGACGTACGGACGTGAAACGAGGGTGCTATATTAAAGAATGCTACGTAAAATCCAATGCACACAGAGAAGCACGGAAAGATGTATGCTCGGTATAACAAGAAGAGATCGTAAGAGGAATACATGGATAAGAAGTATGACCAAAATGGCAGATATAGCAGAACATAGCGAGAAGAATGAATGGCAGATGGAGGCGAGAAATACTGGAATGGTATCCGAGAGGATGTGAAAGAAAACAAGGTAGACCGAGTGGAAGATGGGCTCATGAATTGACAAGAATGTGTGGAGTCAAGTGGAAGTGGAAGTGAAGCATGGAAAAATGTATGCTCGGTATAACAAGAAGAGATCGTAAGAGGAATACACGGGTAAGAAGTATGACCAAAGTGGCAGATATAGCAGAACGTGTGAAAAAGTTGAAGTGGCAATGGGCTGGACGCATAGCGAGAAATACTGGAATGGTATTCTGGTATGGTAATGGTAATACTGGAATACATATGTACATGAATTGAAGAAGATTTGAGAGGCCTTCATCCAACTGTGGATGGTGAGCGGCTAAAAATGATGATGAAGTTAAATAAATGCTTTTTCACCCTAAATACACTCAGTATACACCCTAAAGCTGCGTCTACGTCAAAGCGTCTCAAAATAAATTGGACTAGTGAGCTTCACGGCTCGAGTGTGAACACCACCGCTAAATACACGCGTCAGAAATCGCACCTTCACACTAACCTAATTTCAATTGAGCTTACGGCTAATTGGTTGCAATTCAAACACGAAATCTAGCGTTTTAGAACTAAATATCATATTTTAGACAAAAAAAAAACGGGACGATTCTCAATTGGTATGATCAAGATCGTCATCAAAGCCTCACTAAATATTCAAATTAGGTACCCAGTATACGTGGGCGGCAAATGTCTTTCGGACGAGCGCATTACGCTAAGTATCGTCCTGTCACCTTACTACCATTTCAGAACAGCCTCATCTATTATTCAAACGTGCACAACCACCAATCGACCCTTGGCTTAATAATCCACCGCGGTTTTATTCACTCGGACGAATATTTCACATTTTGAAAAAAAAAATCATACGTAATGTATGTATGTACATATACGCACTCGTAGGAAACCGATCGTTTAACGATTACAGTAAAAAAAAAAAAAAAAAAAACACTTTTCCAGTGGGTAATACTATTATCGTGATACATTTTCGAAACGACACAGTGAAAACCCGGCGAGCAAATACAAAGCGTACGACTCCATACAACATTAACCCATAAACAGTGTTTCCTTCGATTCAATTCGACACGCAACAAATCAAATTAGCTTCAGTTAACCGTTTGAATGGCGCCTCGAATCGGGTGGGTTTTTTTTTCACGCGTGTGCGTTTAATTTCCACAGAATGTGTGTGACCTTGGCTCGTGCGAATAAAGGAAAAAACACCCCGGCGTTTTCCGGTCTAATTTCGCACATCCGGAAACGTGATTTACATACATACACACACACACAACAATGGTACATTTGCCACGGTGAGTCGTTTACGTACCAACTCACCCCTATGCAAAACCAACTGTCGTATTCGGACAAATTCGACACGTTTGGCAAACTGGAAATATAACACATGTGCTGGATTATAATAAAGATACAAAGTATAAGATACGAGTGTAAGCAGGGATTTCCAAGAGTCAACACGCAATTTGTTTTACTTATAACTTTTAAACCGATGATAAAAATTAAAGCGAAATTTTTTTTTAATTCTATCCATACATTTAGCACATTATGTTTGGAAAAATTATTTCCCGGTATTGTTACTTTGGTTCTTTGTATTTTTATTGGGAGAAAAATGTTATGCCACATACAACACAGAAATAATGGATTGATCAATTAGGTTCACAACTAAGTTAGATAAATTGGCAAATTCTAATAGGAGACGGCCGATCTGGATTTAGTAATGTCCAGATCTTGACAATGACGATAATTATAGTCAAAAAGACATGTGAGGATCGAACCCCGAACCTTTTAGCTCAAGCGATCATTTCATTATCCAAAAATTTTGATGATAAATTGAATATTTCTGCTGACTATTAAACTTGTTCGGGGTTATTAAATACGTCACTGATTAGTGATTATCTATAATAATTAATCCTGATTCTGGAAATCAGACAATCAATTGCCGAATTGTGCATTATTGAATTGAGTACTATTTTAGCGCTTTGTAGCAGAGTGTATGGTTTCAAGTTTGAAAAAATCTTAAATAGCACGTAAAAATATGCGGTGGTGACTTTTGGAAGACTCTGTATATGTATGTACGTATTGTGAGAAGTGGGCGAATTCATCAGCGTTGAAGTATCCAGACCGACGATTCCAACGGCTCCACCTCTTCATTTTGGATTATGTATATTCCAGCAAATGTCGGCAAGGTCTTAACCGAAACGAAATCACATAAGAGTGTATATATATGTATAAAAAAAAACAAGACATTTGTATGTATGAATGTATATTATACAAGAAAAAAAAATGAAATTATAGTTGTACTGCGGCGAAGCTCGAAAGATAAAGAGTGACATATTGTGACGTGCGCTATCACGGAAAACACGAAAGCTAACATGAAAATAGGCGACGGCGATGGAAAATTAGCATATGATGGAAAATAAGATGTTTTCCAGCTAAGGAAAAATGTCGTGTTCAATTTTCATGAGGTGAGGTGAAATTTGTTCAGACTGTGATGCCGCAAAACGCGCGATACACTTTTCAGATTAATGGAAATTAAAATAGAAATTCTCGAAACGCCACATGTTTGGGGCAATATCAAACTTACCTAAACCACAAAACTAATAGTCAAATACAGAAAGGTGTTGGATTATTGTGGAATAGGCATGGTTCTGATTCCGATGCAAAATATTTCAAATCAATTTCTATACCCCACTACCTATGTACATACATATGTACATATGTATGTAGATTGACGGAAGTGATACGTTTCGGAAAAATTATACGTAGATCGAAATTACTGAAATAGTTTTTTGTCTGTCGGTCCATCTGCTGATAACGCTCGCCTCGGTAAAGGTTGAAATAAACACGAAAGTCGCGAGTGGGATTTGAACCCGTGATCACCAGGTTGGGTGAGTAAGCGCTAACGCGTTCACCCAACACCGGTAATGTGAGGCCTCCTATAGTTTGAAAATATTAATTCTTAGTAGGTTTACGACTTTGCTCAATTGTTAGGTAATCAATTACGTCAAACACGTCCGTTGATATTCAACGGGTTTACACTAGTGTACTATATATAATATTGTAAGAGGAATACGTGGGTAAGAAGCAGGACTAAAAGTGGCAGATATAGCGGAACGTGTGAAAAAGTTGAAGTGGCAATGGACTGGAACAATGAACGCGATGGAATGGTATCCGAGAGGATGTGAAAGAAAACAAAGTAGACTAAGTGGGGGATGGGGTGATGAATTGAGAAGAATGACAGGAATGAAAAAATGTTGAATGTTAATTGGTTGAAAATGATGATATAAAATTATATATGCACTAGTGTAAGCCTATTGAATATCAACGGATGTTTGTGTGGGTGACTATTATATTTATATTTAATAGTTTTTATAGTTGTTGCATAGATGGCGGGTTATAATACAACAACGTAACAATTTAGTTGCGAGCCTATTGACGATAATTATTATTGTCAAATCGAAGCAGGATCATCGTCGCCTCCGTTTGGATCATAGCGTAAGCACTCACTGTCCCGAACTGGTGATTTCGGGTTCAAATCCCACTCGCGCGACGTTCTGGTTTTTTTATTTTTAATTATTAACCTCAGCGAGCGTTATCAGCAGACAGATAGACAGAGAGACGGATTTCGGATTATATTTCCAATATACATACATATAATATATGTAGGTATGGAATGCACACAAAAGAACAGGGAAATGAGTATAATGTACGAAAATATCTGTATATTGAAATTTTTCAGTCAGTATGTTGAATTTTATGGTTTAAATTTTCAAGCATTCGTAAATCGAGAGATCGGTTTATTTCAACCGCGAAGCGAACGGCTTAAATAAGCAAAAACGAACGAGATCCACCTAAAAACCGATCGCTCAACACTTTTTCTATCACGATGACAGAATTTTTCATTTGAGTCTTAGAGTTTACAAAGTGGCAGCGGCGACGATAAGTCAAGTGAGAACGCAAAATATAGTAAGGGACACTCATGAATAATACATACAACAGGCGAAAAAGAGAAGGTTTTTCTCGTGCAAAAGAAATATCGCCAAAGAAACGGTGGAATTCGACGACACGGCAATCATAGCGTAACGAAAACGAGGTGGAAAATCAGCTGCTTTTTTTTTCCAACAACAAGCGTATGTAAGTGCTGCTGAAACCGACTTTAACTTATTTATTCACACAGTTGAGACGTCGAGGTGCTCAGTATTATTCATTCGAAGAATTTGAATACAATGAATAAAGCGAATCCTACGAATATTTATACTCTACGTGTGTGCACGTAACATAAATGTACTCCAATAAATCAAACAATTGTAATCCGGGAGGAAAATTAATCATGCAGTAAAACATGATTATATTAAGTGAGAATTTGGATACTGAATCAATTATTACATATAAATTTAGATGGGAAATTTCGCTCACAGACCGTAAACTGAATATACATTATACATACATATACATATGTAAGTAAAGTAGGCGAAACTAGTAAAATCCTAAAATAGCAGATCAAACGTAAACACGCGATAGCTTATGATTGAAATCAAAATAAATCCCTTAGAGCGTTTGCGAATTTGTTTGTAATATTACAAAGGCATCTGCCAAATGCCGGGAAATTTTATGCAAAAAGAATTTTTTTTTTTTTTGTTTCAACACGAGAAGCCACTTCGAGCGAATCACGAGAGAAACTAAAGTATTTCACGAGGAGCGCAAACCAGATACTTGCATATTGTGCGGAATAAGTGCAGCAGCGGAACAACGATGCACTTTATATACAACACCGTACCGAAAGTTATGTACCTACTAGCAAATTGAGCAAAACAACCCCACGGCACAATAGCAAAAACAAAAATAAAATTACCATAGCATCCCTGTTTCAACTTTGCTATTAACTAAAGTAACTCTATGTAGAATGCAAATATAAGCAGCCATATTTAATTGATGGCAAACATTGCAGTATCGATTCTCAAAGGGAACAAGTTATAGCCTCACATTTCAAACGATCTAAATATAGGTATATACAGCACACATATGTACATATGAATAATGACTTCATTTAATTCTACACGTTTAAATGTAATGTCATCATCATCATCATTATTTTCAGCCGTTCACCGTCCACTGCTGGATGAAGGCCTCTCAAATCCTCTTCAATTCCTGTCTGTTTTGAGCAATCTGCATCCACTTGACTCCACACATTCTTCTCAATTCATCAGCTCATCTTCCACTCGGTCTACCTTGGTCTCTTTCACATCCTCTCGGATACCATTCCAGAATTTCTGGCGTCCATCTGCCACTTTGAGCATACTTCTTACCCATGTATTCCTCTTGCGATCTCTTCTTGTTATACCAAGCATACTTGTACTGGATCTTGCGTAACATTATTGAATTTAGCGTCCAAGTTTCACATCCGTACGTCATAACTGGCAGTACGCATTGGTCGTATGCCATCTTTTTTAAACACAGCGGATAGTTTTTAAATCCAACATTCAGCTAAATGTAATAGATAAATTCTGAAGACCCGCACATTTCGTCTCCCAGATCAAACAAAGTCGACTATATACGTACAAACATAGATATTGGTATTCGAGTCTAGAAGAATGTGCGGGTCAATTCACGGAAAGGACGATCAAACCCAGGTCGGAATATAAAGAAGACATTAAAATTTCCACGACACCTGTACATAGGCATATAAGGTAGTGTCACGGTCCAGAGAAGCGAGAGAGAAACAACTCAAGCTAGTATAAGGTTACGCAAGCGAAATAATAATAAATAAAAACAACTCTGACGCCCCTGACACGTGAATAATAAGATCATTTTCACAACATTAGTTTTTAGTGCAGGTGAGTGTGTGAAAATGTCGCGGCTTTAGCAAGTTTATAATTAATACACTATTTGTTGTTTTCCCACGTGCAATGAGACACACAGCGAGACAGAGGTTTATATCCGAAAGTTAAGTATCTAGGGTGGCCAGACGTCACGATTTGAGCAGGACTGTCCCGAGTTCAACAGATAAATCCCGCTTTGCCTCAAAAAAATCCCGATTTAACATAAATGTATGTGTGTAGTTAAAAAAAAGCTCGCTTAATTTTGACCTTTTATACGAAGATGTGAAACGTGGATGCCGAATTCAAGAATGTTACGTAAGATCCAGTGCATACAGAGAAGCATGGAAAGTTGTATGCTTAGTATAACAAGAAGAGATCGTAAGAGGAATACATGGATAAGAAGTTGCAAATATAGCAGAACGTGTGAAAAAGTTGAAGTGGACACATAGCGAGAAGAATGGATGGCAGATGGAAAAATGAAAAGTCTTCACGACTAGGGTGGCCGTGATCGTTGGATTTTCCTCATATCTCTCTCGTTTGACGTCAATTTTCCGAATGGTGTGTCATCAGCGTGGGACACTTTGAGCTTTCGTAATGAAAGGACGCAAATGACACAAAGCACAGAGAGCCACAATATAAAACTTGGCGAATAACTCGTTAAGAAATGTCACGAGTTTCGAAAATATGTATACATAATGTAGTTTTTTTTTTTTCACCTACTCGTACACTATTTGTGTATAGAGTGTTCCTGGCATATCTACATACATATGTAGGTAAACTTTAAAAGTTGATAGATTAAACTACGACATACGAATAGTGTTATAAAGTTAAATACCTAGGACAATTGGTGAAACAAACGAAGAATGAAACTAGGATGGAGTGCTTTTGTAAGTATGAACATTGTTAAAGAAGAAGGCATACGACCAATGCGTACTGCCAGCTATGACGTATGGATGTGAAACGTGGATGCTAAATTAAATAATGCTACTTAAGATCCAGTACACACAGAGAAGCATGTAAAGATATATGCTCGGTATGACAAGAAGATATCGCAAGAGGAATACATTGGTAAGTACATATGTAGTGTGACCAAAGTGGCAGATATAGCAGAACGTGTGAAAAAGTTGAAGTGGACACATAGCGAGAAGAATGAATGGCAAGATGGACGCGAGAAATAATGGAATGGTATCCGAGAGGATGTGAAAGAAAGCAAGGTAGACCGAGTGGATGATGGGTTGATGAATTGAAAAGAATGTTTAGAGTCAACTGGATGCAGATTGCTCAAGACAGACAGGAATGAAAGAGGATTGGATAGGCCTTCATCCAGCAGTGGTTGGTGAACGGCTGAATTTTTTCGATAGACACACAAATCATCTAGTTTCAAATTGCAACGAATAAAGAAGACGTCCGCGAAATATTACCTTTGACAGATATGTGAGATATGACAGCACTATGTACATAGCTTAGATATGGCAGATGGACACGAGAGATAATGGAATGGTATCAGAGGGGATGTGAAAGAAAGCAAGGTAGACCGAGGAGACGATGGGCTGATGAATTGAGAAGAGTGTTTGGAGTCAAGTGGTTGCAGATTGCTGCAGATAGACAGGAATGGAAGATTGGTGAGCGGCTGAAAATGATCTATCTTTTCTTAATTTCTTCCTTGATCCCTTAACTTTTTTTAAGATTATTCGAAATGGTGAATGTGATTTTGGAAATCTGGCAACCCTGATCTTAACCCAACTCTTACGCGACTTTCAACGTTTATTTCCCATTGGGATTAAGGATCGTTTTACTAGGACGCGTGTAGGTGCTCTGGTCAGAGATCTGGTAATTTAATTAAGCGACGAAAGGAAAACCCAACGAAGACTTAATAATGAACGGTAGGGTCGCCAAGGGAATATGCGAGGCGTGATCGGTGTTGTTTGGAAACCATTGAAATCCCATGGCAAAAGCGGAAAAGGAAAGTTTTACCGATAATATGTTGACGATGTGAGTGAAATTTCTAATTGTGTTCCGGTGTGTGAAAATGTAACCGCTCGCCTAATGAGATTTCATTGCAAATGTGACCCAAAACGCGTAATATAATTATAACACTACATAGTGCAAAACTATAATTATTTCAGCGGCTTAGTTCTAATATATGTATGTAAAATGTCACGAGTTGACTTTTGGTCAACAATTCAATCAATCGAGCTTTTGATAAACTTTCACACGTGTTCAAATCAAAACGTAGTTCATTTTCTTTATGTAACATTCGTTGATTTCCCAAAAGGACACTGTGTATAGTAGTATGAAATGTGCTATTATGACTTAAGGTCTTAATTTATCGCCACTAAAAATAGCTATTATAATAATGATGTGTCAACTGATAAAAAAAACATCGAGCTTCTAATATAATAATTATACGACACATTGGACGCGAGTTTCATTACATAGAAAACAACAGGAAAAATTGGCTTACATTCAAAATGTCAAAGAATAAAGTTTTATTTAAAAATAGTTTTTAGCACCGATGATTTCCATTATATTGTTAAGTTTTTATTTTATGGAGAAAAATAAGTTGCGATAACAACCATTACATTACGACTATTCTAGGGAGGAGGACATTTTACTCGACTTTTCGATCGTAAACAAGATTCGAAAGGAAAACATCGACGTTGAAAGGTTTTCCCCCCGACTTTTATTTGTCAACAATCGGGAAAACACACACAAAAATTTAGGTCGAATTACATAAAATGAGGTCAAAGTGTTGAAAATGATTGCTATTGCATAAATTAATGTTTAATCGGATCACGTGTATTCTTTAAATATTATCACTATTGAGAAAATTCAGCCATGTCAAATTTTGAACTAATTAAGTAAAGTTCTAATGTCAAATATTATAATTATATGCTTCCAACAAAAATGTCACTTTCAAACATTGAAATGTCAATGTCTAAAAACAACCATTCAACTAGTATATTATATATATTATTCATATACTATCAGGGTAATTATACGATTGTACTCCGCTCTTTGGTTCTGTCCAAGGTTGAGTACAATTGTATAATATGGTCGCCTTATGAACGTTCGTACAGCAATATGCTTGAACGAGTTCATTAGAAATCTTTATTTAAGGGAATGTGGTTACTACCCATTTCTGTACCCGAGTAAGTTTCTTCTGGGCATAAAGGGCATGCAAACACCCGAGCATATTCTTCAGCGCTCGAAAATTACATTCGTTCGCGCTCTCACTGTCTCTTCCAACAACCTTTAGTTAGAGGACTGTCATGGGGGCTGCATCATCTGCATCCACTCGACTCGCACACATGCTTCTCAATTCATCAGCCCATCTTCCACTCGGTCTACCTTGCTATCTTTCACATCCTCTCGGAAACCATTCCAGTATTTCTCGCGTCCATCTGCCATCCATTCTTCTCGCTATGTGTCCACTTCAACTTTTTCACACGTTCCGCTATGTCTGCCACTTTAGTCACACTTCTTACCCATGTATTCCTTTTCCGATCTCTTCTCGTTATACCGAGCATACATCTTTCCATGTTTCCTTGTGTGCACTGGATCTTGCGTAACATTCTTGAATTCAGCATCCACGTTTCACATCCATACGTCACAACTGGCAGTACGCATTGGTCGTATGCCTTTTTTTTTAAACATAATTATCAACTGTATTATATATTTATATATACACTAGTTGTAAGCCCGTTGAATATCAACGGAGCGGTTTCTCATCACCCGTACTGTGAGTGTTTATGCGGGTGAGTATATGTTTTTGATTAGATTGCGTTTTACAATACAACAACGTAACAATTTAGGAAAGTCGTAAACCTATTGATGATTAATATTGTCAAATTGTAGCAAGCTCGTCATTATCGGCATTGGATCATAGCGTAAGCGCTCACTGTTCCGACCCGGTGATCTCGGGTTCAAATCCCACTCTCGCGACATTCTAGTTTTTTTAATTATTTACCGAAGCGAGCGTTATCAGCAGACAGACAGACAGACGGAATAGGGCTATTATACTGCCGTGCTAAGCCCACTCAACGTAACTGACAAAACAACAATATCGAGATAAATGGACTTGAAAGTTTTATTCTAAATTTGTGTTTTTCTTCATATATTACTGATTTATTTAAACTTTTTTTTTTAGTGCATGAGGTTATTTTCTATTGTGTTTTGATAATTCAAAGGAAAAAATAAAAAAAAAAATTCGGGTGTAGCCAACCCATGACTTTATCCATATATTTGAGGAATACAAAGAGTAACGAAATTAATTTTTTAAGTACGTAAGTAAATAAAAACGCATACACCACCACCACACCAATCAAAATACATACATATGTACATATCATGAAATTACTGTGTTGAGTGCGCGCGCGTACATATATAAAATACGATCTTCGGCATATATTCAAATAAGAAAAACTACCACTTCCGGTAGGCGGGTTTTAATCAAAACCTTATCAACTCTTAAATTTTATATGATAATTATAAATATAAATTTTCGACTTGATCAATAGGGCAGTTTCTGAAATATTCTGTGGTAAAATTTTCGACAAAAAAAACCCTACTTCTGGTTGAATGATTTTAATGATTTATTTTTTCGTAACTAGCAATTTTACTCAGGAGTACAAAATTATAATATTGTGACGATAGTACATATTTAAAAGGCCGAAAAAAATAAAAAAACAAAAAATCGTTCAAAGAGTAAACTGCCATTTCCGGTAGTCAGATGTTGACCAAAATCACAGTATCTCTTAAGGCTAACGTGAAAACTATAGATATGAAATTTCGACGAAATCGCCGGTGCAGTTTCGGAAATATTCTGCGGTAAACTTTTCGACAAAAAAAAAAAACCTACTTCCGGTTGACTAATTTTAATAATTTATTTTTTTTTAAATAGCAATTTCTCTCAAAATTACAACATTACAATATTGTGACGATACTACATATTTAAAAGGTCGAAAAAAAAAAAAAAAAAAAAAAAAATCGGTCAAGAGTAAACTGCCATTTCCGGTAGTCAGATGTTGACCAAAATCACAGTATGTCTTACGGCTAACGTGAAAACTATAGATATGAAATTTGGACAAAATTCCCGGAGCCGTTTCGGAAATATTCTGTGGTAAAAGAATTTTAGAATTTTCTACAAGAAAAAATCCCTACTTCCGGTTCACTGATGTTGACCAAATTCGTTATGGCTCTTACACCTTACGTGAAAATAATAGATATGAAATTTCAGCTTGATAGACTTGACAGTTTCGGAGAAAACACGCATACAGACACACACACACATAAGTACACAGACATACAGACATTTTTTAGAAATCATGAAAACGTGATCAGGGAATGATACCTGATACAAATCAGTCAAAATCTCGAGGTCGAATTTTCGCACGATCACAATACTTTATCCGATTAGGATAAGGTAAAAATGAATACTTTAGTAGTTACGTCATTTCATTATTCATTATTAATGTATACATACGACTATTCGAAACTTCAACCACTCTATTTGAAAAGAATGAATCTCTAACAATCTTATTTGATTTGTCTTTTCGGAGTCTGAGAGTATGACCTCTTAGATGAGGGTTCCAATTGAACATAATGAGGTTGGTCATTTCACATGAATAATGATTATTTATTATTTTAAATGTGGAGAGATTCAGTCTTTTCGATCTTTCAAGATAAGACAGTGACCGAAGTACATACATAAATATTGGATACGTTCATTTCGCTTGAATTGGTGATACTATTTTTCTGCGCATGCAGATACGTTAGATTTAATAGCTTAAAAAAGTCACTTTTGGATGAAGATACAATAATTTTGATGTGAAAAATCGCAAGAAAACACATCTAACTCATTTTCGTAATTTTTGTCAGTTACGTTGAGCGGGCTTAGGACGGCAGTATTTAATATCTATGTATGTATATTATATTTATAATAGCAGTCGACGTCGAAATGTGTTGTAAAAGGTCGGGTCAGCGCTCATCGGCCGGGAACGGCAGTTGACACACCAAAGCTCAGATTCGCGTCCGTCACACGTATTTTTCGCCTCAATTCGGATCGGGGCAAAGCTCAGTCGGTGAATCGGCCAGATTGCGAGCTTTCGATACGATTATTTCACGGCGGGTGCGATTCGACACGACAGCCGGTTAAAGTCGACCGTTTCAGAAGCTGGGGGTAGGGGGCGCTAAACGGCGCGGAAACGCTTTGTTCAAATCGCGAGTGGCACGCGACCCCCCCACCTCCGGGCTAGCACTCCTTGACCTTTTTGCCCAAACGGCTAATTCCCCCGATCCACCCGAGCCTTGAACTTAACACGAAAACAACCGGTGAGTTAGCGTCGACTTGGTCGCAGGACGCGAACACGCGAAAGCTCGCGTGGGCCCGTTCGATGCAATTCGCCTATACCGCGTGTGTGTACATACATACAATGTATTTTATTTTTATTACAAAAACATCCACCATGACTACGGTGACCATATTTTTTTGGAGAAAATAAAGGACATATAAAGAATCTAATATATAAAACACTTAAGTTTGTATGTATGTACGTATGGGTCATTCGTCAATTACCAGGCGTTGCTCGGGTGGGATTAATAGAAACGACGAAGTACACACGATAGTAGATGTTTTCGGCAGATTTAAGTACGTACGTACCCCCCCCCCCTTAACCCCAACCCTCCACATCCCCGCATCCCTCCTTTATTACCCGGCTTTGCCCGGGGTGTAATTAATATAATGTAATATATGTAGTGTTTGTTTAGTAAATTATTTCGGGAGCCCAAAAAAGGGACCGCCGGGGCAGGAGGGGGGTCTGGGGGGTGGTAAAGGGCCGGCATTGATTTTCGGGAGTCCAAAAAAGGGGCCGCCGGGGTAGGAAGGAGGGTTTGGGGTTTGGTAAGGGGCCGGCATAGCTTTTAGGGAGCCCAAAAAAGGGGCCGCCGGGGCTTGAGGGAGGTCTGGGGGGTGGTAAGGGGCCGGCATAGTTTTTCGGGAGTCCAAAAAGGGGCCGCCGGGGTAGGAGGGTGGTCTGGTGGGGTGGTAAGGGACCGACATTGCTTTTCGGGAGTCCAAAAAAGGGGCCGCCGGGGTAGGAAGGAGGGTTTGGGGTTTGGTGAGGGGCCGGCATAGCTTTTAGGGAGCCCAAAAAAGGGGCCACCGGGGCAGGAGGTGGATCTGGGGGATGGTAAGGGGCCGACAGTGACGTCATAGCGTTACTATACTCCCTAAAAGCTATGCCGGCCCCTTACCACCCTCCAGACCCCCCTCCTGCCCCGGCGGCCCCTTTTTTGGGCTCCCGAAATAATTTACTAAACAAACACTATATTACATTATATTAATTATACCCCGGGGAAAGCCGGGTAATAAAGCTAGTTGTTTCATAATTTAAAAAAAACTGGTTGCCTTATTTGTTTACATTATTCCACATTATTGATATTAAAATTACATTAATTTTGATATTTTTCACAAGAATTAACTTTTTTTAATAACTCAGGTTTGTGTTTTAAAAATTCATAAAATTGTATACAATTCATATCAAAGTTGCATTTGGTATAAATGCACGCTTCCAATGTGTCTATTTTTCATTGGGTTTTTTCACTGGTCCACATATTGTTCACCAATGAAAATATTCGTTCAATAGGGGCCATTAGATTCAGGGAGACATAAGGAAAATTCAACGATTTTTAAAATGTTTTTAAAGGAACTGTGAAATATTTAAAAATTTCAACCCATCTTTGTGGGCGGGGCTTATAACATTCTATCGCCATTCTTCGATCTTTTCATTGGAGACATAACTTTTAATACACGAAACTTCATCGAATAATTCGCCGTCAAGTATATTTAAGGCAACATCATTTGGAAATAAACAACATCATTTGTAGTGCTGCGCTGCTAATATAATACGGTTATTTATTGTTGGCACTCTACCTGATTCCGAAAACACGGAGTTTTCATTTACATATTGAACTACGGTGAAACGGCGATAGTCAGCTTCACAAAATAAAGGACAAAAGGGCAATTTTAGAAAATAAATAAATCTTAAGGACAGAGCGGTGAAATAAAGGACTGTCCTCTTAAATAAAGGACGTATGTATGGTCACCGTAACCATGACATATCAGTTAAACCAAATCGTCACGGTGGGTAAATTACAAAAATGGACGTACATAAGTGTTCGATAAATAGAAAAATACACGTAAAAATAGACATAAATGACTTTGTATACATTCAAAATGCAAACAAAATCATTAGACCCTTAGTATCCGCTCAATCAAGCAAGCGCAACTTTCAAAGAAAATATCAAACGAGACAGCTACCCGATTGAGCAGATTAATCGCTCTGAAGATGACACCATGTTGGTTCGTGCCTCAGGTGGATAGAAGAGTAAATGCGGCACACGCTGCCTGGAATTACGAAATTGGCTCGGTACACACAATTTCATTTCTCTTAGGATCCGAGGATTGTGCACCAAACCAATCAGCAACTTGTAGAAATGACTTCCTAAAAATAGTTGCCGTCTAGACTCGAACGAGAAAAAGCTCAGGGCACCCTGTAAGAAGGCAGTTGGGTACATCCAAGGATAGCGCCCAAATTCCACCATGTACAAAGTACCTTAGAAACCTCTTATGGACTTTTTCCAGCATTAATATATGGGTACTATTACTAGGACTCCATATAATAAAAGAAAATTCCAAAACTGTTCGCACTAGTGATTCATAAAGAATACTTAGTAGTATAACAGATTGAAAGGGCTTACTCACCCTTAAAATGAAACCCAGCATTTTAGACGATTTTGAGCATACAGCCCAAGTCTACAAAACTGTTCACTGCATCCAAATTTGGTTGAGAGACCTGGAGAATCTTAATGAACAGCAAGTACATATGTACGTATTTGGTTTGGCGATAGTGCATCCTTGCGACGATGCACAATGCAAGGGACGCTACACGCTTATTTTGACGAGTTTAGTATCGCAAACGAATAGCAATACTACACACGTACACACATTGTCTTTTGTTTATAAGTTATTTAATAAGTTATAAGTTTTGTTTAGTCATGGGTTGTTGCCAAATTATTTTAAGAATTATATCATTAGAAATAGTGATATCCACAGTTATTGTACTAGAAATAAGAACCATTTAGTTGTAGGTACATAGAGTAAGGAAAACGAAGACAGCTATTGGTTTTTTTCACAGGGGTGGTTAATGTATAATGCCCTCCCTAAGTGCGACAAGTCTCCGAAGACCATAGATGCATTCTTGCAAAGAGTGAGGAGACACCTCTGTGCGGGATTGTAGATTTGTATAAGTATAGTGTATAATGTGTACTACTACATACATAGATTTATGTAGTTGTTATAAATATGTAATAGATGTAAGTTAAATTAGCTAATTAGTTAATATTATACAAAATAAATAAATATACATACATACATACATATATGGATGAAGTGAAAAAAATATCTGGAAACGTGCGTGGAATTCCAGTGTAATTTATTTTTCGAAACAATTAGCGTACCCACGAAGCTACATACATACATACATATGTACATATGTATGTATCTGTTTCTTCGAATCACGTTCGTTAAAAAGGAACAAAAATGCAAGTGGCGAAGCTTATTTTGCTGGAAGCGCCAAGGGAATTCTAGTAGTACCTACTCGGAAAAACTAAAACAATATTGTATCTCTATAATGTACATATGTATATGGATAAAGTAAAATGCATCAATAACATGTTGCGTTAACTTTTCCATGTTGGATTTATGTATGTACATAGTATATCATATCATAAAACAGACAATGTCACAGAGTTAAGTCTTTTTTAACCAGGCGATAACTTCGGGGATCAATTTCCGCACGTTGAATGATTTTATCGACCTTAATTGTCACATTGGCAATATCTGAACATAACTAAATCCTGTTAGAATTTGCTAATTTATCTAACATTTAATGTGGAACGGTTCCACAAAAATTGGCACAAGATAAAAAAATTCCTTCCTACCTACCAAATTATATTCAGTTACTTCCTCCCCTCTACACAAAAGGCAATGGGAAACCAATCGACAGTATCTTACATTAGTACTATGTATGATAGACGGTAAAATTGTTGTCAAACAATTTGATATCAAGTAAGCTACATTCAAAAAAATATTGCAAAATACAGTCATCCAATACATACAAATGTACATCGTAAATCCATTATTCATTAATTAATTTAATTAATTAAAATAGTTAAAAAGCTAATTGCAAACAAAAAAGTAGCTTAAATCTAAAATTACAAAATAAACTTAATTATCTATTTGCTCTTGTACATACATACATAGGTGTTGTTCTAAGGCTGCCAGGAATCTATACATTTAGTTTATTTTTCTAAGACCTTCTGGCAGTCCATTGTATTCAACAACACCCCTATACAAGATACTTTTTTTAGATCTACTTTATTTTAGATTATGTTATATTATATTCCCTTATTAAATACTTATTGAAATAATTTGATAATAAATTCTTATAAAATATATACTAACATGCACACTATTACGGTTTCACTTACATTCATCGAATTCAACTCAAATACAAATATTATTCCACACTAATGTACAAAAAAGTCAACTCCTGTCACAAAATGAAAGGTTGTGAGATTCATTCATTTGTATAACTAGTGTCGAGATTTAACTAATGGATTTTTATCGGCCCACTTGCATCTCAAACGAGGGACACGCCCTTCGAAAAACCCTGTCCACACGCAACTACCGTGTAAACAAATCGCAAGGACAAACAAGAATATAATATGCAACACACTTTGCTCGCACAGAAACAAAACACCGATATCTCGATCGAATAGGCGGGGGCTATTAAAAACTCGGGTCGTATAAATACGGTTAATTACCTACACAATCTCCCGAGTAAATTTATTACAATATTTACAATTGCGAATGCGTAATAATGGTAATGGTAATTTTAATCTGGATTCGGTATCGGTACAATTACAAAATTTCGCGACGAAACGAACGTAGATTTTCTATGCCGATTTAAATTATTTTAAAAATACATCGTATATTTCCGATTGCGAATTAAATACATATGTATGTACACGCCCGCTAACCGCGAATAGGTTCTGATTCGATATTCCAAATTCAGCGTTGTTTTATAACTGTGACCGGTACACCATCTTATTGTAATAATACGTGATGCCAATGTATTCAGGCAGTATTGTTTTAAGGATATAACGTACGCGTTTTCGTCTTTTTTTTCTCCATTCAATCGCGTTCGTTCAACATAAGGGGTCGCAGAATCAAACCCAAACGAATTCGAAAATTGGCATCTAAAATGGTAATATTTGCGCAAGGCCAACGGGGACGAGGATCAGCCGAGCTTTAAATCCTGTTCAATAAACAATGAGCGAACGTTGGATTTGGATTCGATCGTATGCGTCCTTATTTTCACGTTGAATCTACAAATCGCACTCTGGCGATTTACAATCGAAAAACTGTCAATACATATTAAAGATGTGCAAAGAAACAGTCGCGTGTCACTTATCCCCTTTTTTTTTTATTTTTTCTTCCAGATCATTCTGCAATCCTCGATTGTTCCACCTAAGGATCCTCAATTGCAAATTTTTTCCACCATTCGATAATTTATGAATCATAACAATACCTTTACAATAAAGCCTTATCAATACATTTTTACTTTATCCTAATCGGATCAAGTATTGTGATCGTGCAACAATTCGACCTTGCGATTTTGACTGATTTGTATCGGGTATCATCCCCCGATCAAATTTTCATAATTTCTGGAAAATGTCTGTATGTCTGTCTACTTTTTAACATTAACGAAACTATCAAGTCTATCATGCTGAAATTTCATATCTATAGTTTTCAAGTAAGGGGTAAGAGATACTATGAATTTGATCAAAATCCGACGACCGAAAGTGGCAGTCTAGTCTTGAACGATTTTTTTCGACCTTTTAAATATTTAGAATCTTCATAGTACTGTAATACTATAATCATAATGTTACAATATGTGAAAACATAATAATCAAAATCGCTCCACCGGAAGTGGGTTTTTTTTTTGTGCACAGTTTTTTGACTTTTTCAGTTTTTGGTTACTCTTCATATTCTTCAAATATATGTATGGATATAGTCATAGTCACCCGAATTTTTTTTTTACCTTTAAAATTTCTGTATTCAAAAACCTTTCCAATCCTAAATTCCATTCACATACATATATGTAGGTACATACATAAAGTTTGCTTCAAACTTTCCCTCCCCTCTTACATTATTATGTTATTTTTACTACCAGTGTTTTAAATTTTTCTATAGAAATCGTTCTGGTGTTAGGCATAATTTTTCATTGACGATATTGTGACCCAATTACAATTGGGTTTGACGTTAATACCGACAGTAACAAATGGGTGAGATCAATTTACTTTCGCGACATTTAAAAAAACAAAGGTTTTTCCCAAACAAAGAAATGTTGAACAAAAAAAAAAAAAGGGATTTTTCCGCACGGTGGTAACGTGTGCGAGTTGACGATCGCTGTACCGGAACTTCTCCCTCGAAAGCTTCAATGTAATGTCAGGGGTCGTCACGAAGAACATACATACGTTTCGATCGAAACGGTACACGAGGCAAGGTTGAAAGCGAAAACATACTCGTGTGCCCCTGACTTTTGCGTTAAAAAACGCGAAAGATCGTATCGCGATCGCGAAAGGAGTGAAAGAAAAATGGCGATTAAATGTTAAAAATAAAATGACACGCGTTACTAATTTAATGGTCGATTTTATACGTAATATGTATTAAAAAATAAAACAGTCGATACCGGTTAAAGCAAAAACATGAAACAACGAAAGCAAAAGAAACGAGTGGGTATTTAAAAGAAGAGGTTTTTGTCTCGAAAATGTCAAAGGAGTCCGTTGGAGCGTAAAAATGTCTAATAACCACAGGAACTGTGTATTTTTTGTATAATTGCAAACCGTCGTTGTGTATATAGACATTTTTAAAAGTCATTCATATTTAATTGTTCAGAGATAGATAGGTTGACCTTTAAAGTTCAGACAGCGCAGGTGATAAGCTTCACTGTATTATTATTATAATTAATTAAAAGAGGGGATTTCTCATTTCATTCCATGACTTTAAGCTGAAGAGAAAAGTCGCTTGAATTATCCATTGCGAAATGCTATTTTTCAACTTGGATTTATAATGAAAAATTAAATCTTTTACTGACACGAACTATAGGTATAAAAAGATACATTGGAATTGACATACATAAATAGCTACACCCATTAATTAACCCAGACAATAAAATTACTATTCAAACAATGCTTAATGACATGACAATTAGACACCGTATCAATAGTTAACAATGAAATTATAGGATAGGTTGAAAAATTGTGTAAAATATTTCGTTATGAAAATCACTATGTACGTATATACGGAATCAATTATGTATTTAAATTACATAGAATTCAATTACAATCGTTTGTTGAAAATATACGAAATAGCTATATATAGCACAAGCTCAGCATCAACAGTTGATATTCATGGTAAAAAAAAACCACACAATGTAGGTACCTACATACATACATATGTATGTACATATCATCATTTTCAGGCGTTCACCATCTACTGCTGGATGAAGGCCTCTCCAATCCTCTTCCATTCCTGTCTGTCTTGAGCAATCTCCTCATCAATTCATCAGCCCATCGTCCACTAGGTCTAACTTGCTTTCTTTCACATCCTCTCGGATACCATTCCATCCATAGATGGCAGATGGACGCGAGAAATACTGGAATGGTATCTGAGAGGATGTGAAAGAAAGCAAGGTAGACCGAGTGGACAATGGGCTGATGAATTGAGAAGAATGGGTGGAGTCAAGTGGATGCAGGTTGCTCAAGACAGACAGGAATGGAAGAGGATTGGAGAGGCTTTTATCCAGCAGTGGATGGTGAACGGCTGAATATGATGATGATTATGAAAAATGCGGACCACCAAAATTCTGTCGCGGACCACCGGTTGGCGACCGCTGTAAAGACTGTAAAACAAGTTGACGACAGCGCCACTGGCGAGTACACTAAGCACATGTAATAGGATTACTAGCTACTCGCTACTAGCTCTACGTGTCGGCTAGTAAACTAGCGCGATAGTAGCGAGTAAATTATGCCTTCTGTTAAACCCGCTTTAGACAAACTTTTTTTATTACATGATAGATAGTGAAGTGTTCTGAGAAAGATAAAGGGCCTCACTAGCCGGAGCGGATTGATACTCGCGAGAGCATTATACTTTTACATAGGAAAAAAGAAAGAAACAATAAATATATTAGAATATGAAGAACAAATATATTCTCTGAATACGAAAAACAGATTAACACAAAACCCACACAATCGGTCCCAAGGAACGTCACCGTGCATTATTTATTAACAAAGTCACTCGGCGACTGGTGAAATATTCCTGACTCGAGCGACTTAACAGCCTACACACGCTCTTCACATATTCATTCTACCAAAATTGAAGCTCACCTTAATTTCGACGGACAGCGTCGTTAAATTTCCCAAAATGTTAAAGATTCATCATCTCGCAACAACGACACAAACGGTACGCAGATACACCGAAGTTACAATCATAACTCGTTAATCAGTACTGAATGAATCTGGCACTGAAACTATTTCAGTTATGTTGTCTATTTGTGTGGTCGCAATCGTTGCGTTGTTGCATAACTGGCATTATATATAAATGTAAAGCGTTCGTAAACTTATACATATATACATACATACATACGTCGACGAAAGCGTGAAGTTCTTCGTTCAAAGGCCAATTTAAAGCTCTTTACTGGTGCTTTAAGTTTAGATATCTTGATACTATGTAAATCAGTTTTGAATCAAATTTAAGCAGACAGACTGACTGACTGTACATGTATAATATTATACGTAGGAGTATGTAATGGCCAAAATTGTAAATCTCATTACGTTAAAATATACTCGGTACTTTATACAAAGTTGGAGAGAGAACTTGTTGCGAAATTTGCTCTAAACTTTGGTTTTAGACTTTCAGTATTTTAATTTTACGTAATTATGTGTATGTATGGTGTTATTGCATTTGAGTCTCCGAAAGTTTACCGAAATACACTGTGTCCTATGACACTAGTGTAAGCCCGTTGAATATCAACGAAGCGTTCTCATCACCCGTACTGAAAAATAATATTAAATTTAATAGTTTTTATAGTTGTTGTATATGTAGATGGCGCTTTATAGTAACAATTTAGCAAAGTAGCGAACTTTCAACCAATTTTATATATTCAAAATAAAAAGGGATCTCGTATCATCTTGTTATGCTCACCGCGTAAGCGCTCTGTTCCGAATCAGTGATATCCCACTCGTTCTGGTTTTTTAATCATTTACCTCAGCGAGCGTTATCAGCAGACAGACGGAATAGGGCTATTATATATGTATATGATGAGGGTTCGATGATTAAACCGCACATTGGAAAAGAGCGCACATAGAAAAATACATTTAAATTACTCTAATCTTTCCCTGTGTTTTATAGCTTTAATTTTATTGGGAATAATAATATTTAATAATATTGGGAAGTGATTCTATAATGTTATTGGGAACTGAGGATTTCTACCTGCTGGCACCCTCAATATAAATAGAAAATAAAGTATGTATTATAATTAACAAAAAAATATTTACTACACTAGAAAAATTCAAATTTTTAATGTTGAAAAACACAGGAAAAGATTAGAGCATTTAAATGCGAGTATTATTCTAAGTGTGTATTTTTATGTGCGCTTTTTTTCAATGTGCGCTATTTTTCTGTGTGCGCTTTTTTCCGGGTCCGCTATTTTCGTATGCGGTTTAATCCGAGCACCGACATGAGTGGCGTTTTGTTAACACATTCGCCGATTAATAGCACATTTGCGAAGATTTCAAAGTAGATTACGGATTAATTCCGAGCGATGATGATGACCGCAAAACTATCATTAGCGGAATAATCGTACGAAACGAAAATTCCACCCCCTAGCAGAGGTCGTTAACGATCAAAGTTTAATGAAATTCTGAGCAGGAGCGGGTGTGTCGAAACAACTCAATGTTTTTCGAAGTACACAAATAGTGAATAAAGAATGCGATGATATTATATTAAAGAAACTCGATTAGAACGAAACGACATGTGTCCAATAAGATTACTTCCGGCGTATGGAGCATCTCGCCATTTGGCAGCAAAGAAAGATGACGCGAATAGCATGTGTGACATAAAAGCAACTTTCGCTTTCGCCAACAACCATAAGGTGTTGGAATTGATGAGGCAATTCATATTTTGACAGCGGAACCGCAAATTCATGGTTGTTATGTACAATATGTGCATACAAATCTTACGACAATCATAAAATCATAATAAACGAGAAAGGCTTCAATACAACTAATAATCTGGGATTCGATAGATTTCACACTTGATACTGTTCATATTTGAAATGTAATCAAAACAATACAAGGACATAATAATTATTCAAAACGTAGAAAGTAAGATTGAGTTCGATCCGAAAATTCATAAACTCATTTTGTTCTAAATAAATTTATGATCAATCAAAAAATACTATGCATGAAAAATTTTGTACCCCGTTTATATTCTCAAAAATGTTTCCTTTTGTGCGAACAGGAAATGGAGCGGCCAAGTAAATTAGACACCAACAATGCGAGCGATTTTAATTTGACCTTGACATATACATACATATTATTATATATGTACATACATATATAATAGCCCAATTGAAAAAACAAGAACGTCGCGAGTGGGATTTGAACCCGTGATCACCAAGTTGGGTGAGTTAGCGCTAACGCGTTCACCCAACACCGGTGATGTGAGGCCTCCTATAATTTGAAAATATTAACCCTTAGTAGGTTCGCGACTTTGCTAAATTACGTCTAACTCGTCCGTTGATATTCAACGGGCTTACACTGGTAAATATATATTACGTCCACGTTTTTGTGAAAAGCTTCCAAATTACAAACAGATTAGTTGATACTGCTTTTTTTTTTTTTTTTGAAGACTTTTCTCTAGCGTTATAATTTAATGAACGTTTCTTTTGAAAAATAAAACAAAGCTTTTACAAAATTAAACGATACAATTTGCCAACATTAAAAGAAATAATTGAATTCGGTATAAGGGGATTAAATAAATATAAAAGTGTCACTTTTTTTTTTGGTCTTCAGACTTTTTACGTTTTATTACGCTAGAATTAAATTACGCCAGAAAAAAAGTGAGTATGATAAGTTCTAAAATTCAGATGATGGTTTATCAGTTTGCGGCCGCATCACGGGTCGTGTGCGGTTTTGTCGAAAGAAAAACAGAATTAATTAATTAAATTTCGTAGACCTTCTACGCCACTTGTAACTTTCTCTGTCACTGTCAAAAGGAATAATAAAATCTATTATCTATCCTAGCACCCTTTACTCAACACTATCCTCTCTCTCTCTCTCTATCCTCTCGGCCATTGTAACTTTCTTTATAACGGATATAAAAACGGACAGTTCTTCTTTTTTTCATAAAAAGAAATTTTTACCGTTCAATTTTATCGCAACTCTCGCAGATTGACCTTCGGCTCGCAAGACAAAAATATAAATTCTCGAACTTTTCAATATAACCCAGTAGAAAACGCGAAGTTCGAACATTGCGGATCCTTTTTCGTAATAGATTCAGTCACCGTACATGCAATAAATGGTAATATCCAAAGTCACTGTTCGCGTGTGCGAGAAAAAAGCCCCGAATATTAGTGCTAATAGGTTGCGAATGGATTCAATCTGCGCGATCCTAATGCGTTTTTCGTGTAAAATTACCGAACTGAAATCAAGAGTAACGTTTTAACGCAACGCATAAAGGATGTGATATTGTATGTATATTCAATTTAATAAAGAAACATTTACGTCGGTTTATCGTTTTAAGTTAATCGGAATAAATTGTATAGGCGCTGAGAGCCATCGTGGCATGCGATACGATCGAAGAGAGATTTTCAAACGTTGATATAAAAATTTGCAAGTCTCGATTGCGACGAGTCAGCAGATATACGAGAACGTACTAGTACATAGCTGAGTAAGTAGGAAGAGTCTCTTAACAAATTGGGTCATTAGGGTATTTGCTGCAGCAGAGAGACGCCAATTCAGAGAGCTAGAGAATTGGTGCTGAAATTATAGACATCCGATAAATAATCACAATGTCGCGTGACATAATAAATAACAATAACGTAAATAATCAAATTTAAAATTCTATACAATTGTTGTAAAGATAGGTATAGATTGGAATATTCAATAAAACAGTCGAATTCCATTTTACCACTTAAACTAAAGAGCTCGGGTTTGAATATAAAACACAAAGGCGAAAATTGAATTGAATAAAATTGTCTGTAAATTCGGAGACAGTTATAAATTCATCTGCTGGGTATTTCACGCGTAACGATTGCGAATGACATTTTTAAGTGGAAAAGTACAAATTTCCCGATAAATATTTCACGATTACATATATCAATTGTATAAGTATGTATTTAGAAGTTAAAATTGAAAAACTTTGCGTAAATAGGAAACGTGGGGTTAATTTATTTTTTGGTTTTGGATATTTTCATGTATGTACATATGTATGTAAATAGGCCATGTGCAATTTCATCGAGAAAATGCACAAACGATTGAGCAATATGCATATTTAATGGAGGCGGAAGCAAACAAGGTCCAATAACGTGTCTGCCAATATTTCCCATAGCCTGATCTTGTATAGCTGTAGTAATATTCATCATCATCATCATTTTTAGTCGTTCACCATCCACTGCTGGATGAAGGCCTCTCCTTTCCACTACCATTTCCAAGGCCACTTCCATTCCTGTCTGTCTTGAGCAATCTGCATCCACCCGACTCCACACATTCTTCTCAATTCATCAGTCTACCTTGCTTTCTTTCACATCCTCTCGGATACCGTTTCAGTATTTCTCGCGTCCATCCACTCATGTGTTCACTTCAACTTTTTCACACGTTCCGCTATATCATATTGCCACTTTGGTCACACTTCTTACCCATGTATTCCTCTTGCGATCTCTTCTTGTTATACCAAGCATACATCTTTCCATGCTTCTCTGTGTGCACTGGATCTTACGTAGCATTCTTGAATTTAGCGTCCAAGTTTCACATTCATACGTCATAATTGGCAGTACGCATTGGTCGTATGCCTTATATTTTAAGCATAGCGGAATGTTGGATTTAAAAACTATGTTCATTCCTAGTTCCCAGTTTCATTCTTCGTTTTATTTCTTCGGTAGTTATATTATTCCATAAAAAATTAAATAAACAGAAGACTGGTCAAATGTATTATTGGGATATTCGGTAACTAGTATAATTTCCCTTTGGGAAATTAGCGAATGAAACACTAGCAAAAGTCAATATTATCTTTACCATCTTCAGATCACAACCCCCACGTCTACACATGTATACTAAAGATTGATAAATCGGAATATTATTTTTCAAAAATAGAATGACGCAAAGCGTAAGCTTTTGTGAGATTGACTTTTAATTTCAGCCACAAAACCTTTTTGAAGATTTATACCCAAGTGTGTGTAAAATTTGAATACACACATAGAATTTCGCTGGTTCTACTATACAAATTTACCCAAAAGTTGCTCACCGAGAGACGTTGATATATATAGAATTTCAACACGCACAGTTTCGAGATAAATACCGTGCAATGCAATGCAATTAATCTCACAAGTTCACAACACAATGGTTAAAACCGTTTGCCTTGGGTTGTACAGTCGGAAGATACAGATAGGGTTATAACGTTTTAAATCACCTTTCAGGTTTAATTCTTCGTCTGTCAAGAGCACGATCGCAGCTTGAATTTCACTGCGAAATTGAAATACTTCAACCGTATAAAATATATAAAGTACAAGGATATAATCGGCGGCTACAAATAAAAGTTAATATTCAAAGGGACCGGAAAGCGAAAAAGTTACAAAGGTCAATTCAATTATTATTAAACTCATCCTACGGTTATAATGAAAAATTTTAATGAAACACCCAATGTTAGAGGTATGGCCTCTAAAAGTCTAAAACGCGTGAGCTTAATTGAGTTCTGTTTGTGAAAAAGTTTAACAAGGTAGATTCAACTTGTACGCGAAATTCTTTTGATTACAAATTTACGCTAATAAAACTTGACAGGCATTGTGTCACGATCGCGAAAAGTTGAGACTGTCTAAACTTCAAAGGTAACTGAAACTCTGACGCCAATTTCTCACCGGATGGACGAATATAACGTTGTTTCCACGTAATAATATATGTACATATATGCAGCCTGATAATATTTACACAAAAAGGGAATAATAAATATGGTATAACTGCTACATAAAGGATTTCGAAGAATATAATACGTTCACCTGTAAACGGTAGCGGCATTTATAGAATTAATTTGGCCAAATATTTAAACCTCATTCAATATATGTTTGTATGTATATGTATGTATATGACATAAGACGAAATTGAATCGATGAAAATTTGCTATAAAGCGTACCCGTAGGTTAAGGATCAAGAATAATTGAATATAAGGACTTCTGAAAGTTCTAAATGAAAAAAAAACAATATGGAATCTTTATCTACAATACTGCGTATAAAGTAAAAAGGTTTGCCGATCAAAATTTGCATTATAAAATATTCAATAGATACTTAAGTTTAATGAAATATTAACCTTCACGTTGGAAGATAGCTCGGATGTGACTCGATCCTTTATATTTATATTACTAGTGTAAGCCCGTTGAATATCAACGGAGCGGTTTCTCATCACCCGTACTGAAAAATAATATTAAATTTAATAGTTTTTGTAGTTGTTGCATCTATGCACCCAAGGGCCATCTATGGCGCATTATTATAACAACAACGTAACACTTTAGCAAAGTGGCGAACCCTTTAAGAATAAATATTGGCCAATTATAGCACGTCCGTCATCGCCTCCGTTTGGAAGATAGTGTAAGTACGATTCCTCCCAACCTGGTGATCTCGGGTTCAAATCCCACTCGTTCTGGTTTTTTAATTATTTACGTCGGCGAGCGTTATCAGCAGACAGACAGACGTATTTCGGCTATTATATATATATAATTTGACTCGGTTACTTACGAACGATAAATGTGACTTAAGAAATATACTAACAACAACATAACTTACAGATATTCAAGTGGATAAACACATAGGAGATTATGCTCACCTGAAAAGAAAAATACAAAATTCGATTAAAAACGAAATAAAATTCACGCCGACTTAACAACAGACTAACAAATTCTAACATTTAAAATAATATACTGTTAGACAGATACTGACCATCTGATGACTCTAGGATACACAAGCAAATAGAGAAACTTATAATAGCATTTTATCTCATCGTTCTTGCACAGTTCACCGTATACCGTATACTTAGTCACAAATAATGAAATAAACAACGGCGGTAAGGAGCGATAGAGGCTGGCTAGGCCAATCTGTAGCAGTTTTATCTGACAGCCACAACGGTTTCATAATCTGGATTATTTGTGAACACACGAGTGTGCCGTTTGTCACACAGACCACTATTTTAGAACGGCACGAAGACGTCACAAACTTCTATGTATAATAAACCCGCTTGCCAACTACATACTATACGTTTAAATTTGACCAATAGACGAAAGTCGAAAATAATGCCAGTTTTTTTATTCCTTGCAAAATTCGTATAAGTACAACGAATGGCGATAATACGATCAAATACACCTATAGAATCGTGAGAAACAATACATTCGCAACGGTGGCCGCACAAGTTCGTTACGTATTGAAATTAGCAGATTTTTATTACGAGAGCGAACGCAATTAATCCATAACGAGAAAGAGAGCAAACTCATTTTTTTTTTTTAAATACGAATTTCGTCTGAAAATTCAAGCTATGCAAAGAAACGCTGCCAAACGTTACGCGTTCGCATAATAGAATTTAAAAACAAGGTATAAATCAAACCGCGCAACTGAAAACTAAAAAAAATTCTTGAACTAAATTCAAATAAAGAACGTTGTTAATAAAAATAGTCTTTTGATGGTTTCGAAACGAAATACGTATAGCGAATTCAGTATATAGAAAAATTTAATAAAAGCTTACTGTAAAAAAAATCAATAGCTTTTATACTGACAAAAAGAGACAAGTTAGAATTTTCAATACACTTAAACCTTTGCAGTTTTATTTCGAAATATTTTATGGTATCAAGATTTTTTCAAATACATACTGTAAGAGCACGTCTTCTCCGTATTCGAAGATACGAAGAAGGCGTCTCTCGGGTGAGGTTGAGTTGAATAGTTTTCGAAAAGTAGTGGGTTACCGTGAGGGGTTTGAGATGAAGGTCTGGTCTGGTTGCTGATCGAGATGAGAATGGCCGAGAGTTTGAAACTCTCGGTAGGGGTTGATTTGCGCGGGGTTGCCAGATCTGGCATTTGCGCGAGTTTGCCAGAGTTAGGATAGGCCCGAGGGGTGTACCAACTGTCAAATTAATGATTAGCTGGTGATGTCGTCTTACATACTCCCCCTCGAGACCTGGTGAACGCCCTCGTACCGGGGCTCGGACTCTGGTGGAAACTACTTGCGTCGTCCCCGGCTCCTTCTTGCCCAGAAGGTGACGGGAGTGGCAGCCTCGCACTTGCATCTGGGAAGGTGTTCTGCAGCAGCTACGACGGTCGCGGTGAACACTCCCCCTAGCCTGAAGATGTTCAGGTTGTTGACTGACCAGACCAACGCTGATCCCTGGGTGACGGTGTTTGGCTCTTCGGCACTGGCCGACAAGACGAGGACGTCTCTGAGGGTTCTGGCTCCTCCGTGTCCAGAACTCTTCCTGGTGGTGCTCGACGATTCTTCAGCGGGGCTCGATGAGCCCAACGTCGACTTCTTGGGGATGGAATGTGGCAAGACGGCCTCATCCGCGCTGGGGATCTCTACTCGTCCTTGCTCAGCATCCTCCCCCGATGCCGCCGAGGGTCGACGCCGCCTGGGATCGCCAGCTGGGGCCAACGTCGCGTGGGGATCGCCATCGTATGCTTGGGATCGATCGATTGGAGCAACGTCGCGTGGGATCCTCATCGCATGAGATCTTTGAGCAACGTCGCTTGGGATCGCCATCGTATGCGATCTTGGAGCAACGTCGCGTGGGATCCTCATCGCATGAGATCTTTGAGCAACGTCGCTTGGGATCGCCATCGTATGCGATCTTGGAGCAACGTCGCGTGGGATCCTCATCGCATGAGATCTTTGAGCAACGTCGCTTGGGATGAACGTGGCGGTTATCTCGTTCACGTCCTTCGTGACGACGCCATTTTGTTGTCCATCCTCCCTGGTGTCCGCGGTCGACATAGATTCGCCGGAGATGGCACACGGCATTTCTTCGAGATCTGGCAAGACGGCCTCATCCGCGTTGGGGATCTCTGCTCGTCCTTGCCCAGAACTCTCACCGGTGGTCCTCGACGAATCCAACGGCGATTCCTGGGTGACGGGGCTCGATGAATCCAACGTCGACTCCGTGGAGAAGGAATGTGGTACCTCTGCGAGGTCTGGCAAGACGGCCTCATCCGCGTTGGGAATCTCTGCTCGTCCTTGCTCAGCATCCTCTCCTTCTATCTCTGCCGTGTGCGCTTTGCACATGTCTGTCATCATCTTCATCATCTTCCTCATCTCCCGCATCATGGACACCGTTGTTGTCGTCATTGTGACTGGGGTCGATATATCGTTATCGACTAACGGATTCTTCTCTCAGCTCTGCGTTGACCACGTGTGCGCACGCACGTACGCACTTGCATCTTCTACGTGGGTGGTCTTGTCAACGACGCATCTCAAACATCACGGCCCCACATTGGGCGCCAATGTAAGAACACGTCTTCTCCGTATTCGAAGATACGAAGAAGGCGTCTCTCGGGTGAGGTTGAGTTGAATAGTTTTCGAAAAGTAGTGGGTTACCGTGAGGGGTTTGAGATGAAGGTCTGGTCTGGTTGCTGATCGAGATGAGAATGACCGAGAGTTTGAAACTCTCGGTAGGGGTTGATTTGCGCGGGGTTGCCAGATCTGGCATTTGCGCGAGTTTGCCAGAGTTAGGATAGGCCCGAGGGGTGTACCAACTGTCAAATTAATGATTAGCTGGTGATGTCGTCTTACAATACACTAATTTGTACAGCGTCAAATAGAACATTTTCGCTTGAGAATACAATGTGAAATAATTTTCTTTATATAAAAATGAGACTTATCACACTATATTCTAGAATCTAGATATATGTAGGTACATCGAGTTGAATTCTGAAAAGCACCTTTTCTTAGCCAGCATAATTGAAGTACGCAGACAAGTATGCTTTTTTTCGGCCTTAGCACGTCGAGTGGAGACCGCAAAGGATAGGTAAAACTTTGTCACAAGGACCTTTCCATAATAAAATCGAATATGTCTTCTAATAATAGCATAAAAATACGACAACGTCGTCGACATTAAATTAATGTAGTATTTTTTTTTTAATTTAAACCCTTGTAAAATAATACGCGTTACATCGGCAAAGTTCTACTCTGACATAGGCGTGCCAGGAAAAAACCCTAATGGCGCCATTTATATTTTCGCGTTATTTATCCTGTAATGCTTGAAGCTAAAGCTCGCTATACAGAGCGAAGCATAAAATGATTTACGCGTTAAAAATAAAGAGCCGGTGATACGGTTGGAAATTTCCGAAACATTTGCTTTGCTCTTCGGCATTAAAATTATAATTTAATATACAACATGTACGACAATATTTTAATTTGCAAAAACAAAATAGGTACACGGAAAACGTTCTTGCGATGAAATTTAACGATGCCCACTGAACACGAATATCAAAATAATTGATAATGAATCTCAATTGGTTAAAAATTTATGTACGTAGAATGCGGCAGATACACGCGAAAAATACCAGATTGAATCACAATGAGTTGAGAAATCGTTTCCATAAACGGAAACGGCAAAGCAGCTGCGCTCCTTAGTCTGTTCGTTACATTAGAGACGACATGCAAATTGCATCACGAAGAAAGTTGAACGATTTCACAATAAAACGAAAAAGCGTAGGTACGTCTCAAAATAGGCGCACACACTACTTTTTATCGCGGCACTAGATAAATCCAATTAATACTCTCGTTTATCTAAATTTCGATCATAATAATTATGCTGTTTATCAATTAAGCTCGGATTGAGCCGATTTGACAACAAAAATAGATCACATTCGTCCAATAATAAAAATGTTATCGAATGTGTACAAACGCGAACAGAGCCATGTATGGAAGTAACATGCGTGGAATAAACCCAGCATGTGTAATTCGTGTATTATGTATGTCTTATAAACTTATTCCTAGAATATTGCAAAATCCCTTGGGCGTACGACTATGTATGTACATACATACATACATACGTACATATGTGTGTAATCCTTCTTTCCGAAAATACAGCTTATAGACAGATAATACTGAAAGCGCGCTCTAGTAAATTTCGTTTGATTTTTCCAAAATGTATTTAGCAGCAACACGAAACATACTGACGAATTTTTGGACAAGGCCTCCGAAAACTCAGTCATCGTACAAATGAAATCAATTGAATGAGACACGCCGCATACCGAATGCCTCGACAAGTGCCAACTATGTATCGCTTCTCGTAATAATGAGTGCTCTGATGATGGCCATTTTTAAATTAAAAGTCGTATAATTTACTATTCAGAGATATGTACATATGTACTATTCGAGTAATTGCGATAAAAAATTTTATTTCGATTACTCCAGCTAAAGATAACAACAGATGGTATATTTCCAGTTGAAACAGATCGAGTATTATCATTATACTAGTGTAAGCGCGTTGAAAGTGATTTTAACGATAGAAAAATGTTTTCAACGTGCTAACTAAATAAATCGATCAAATGTTTGACGTATGAATTTAGCAAAGTCGCGAACCTACTAAGGATTCATATTTTCAAATTATATGAGGCCACCCATCACCGGTGTTGGATGCACGCGTTAGCGCTAACTCACCCAAACCTGGTGATCACGGGTTCAAATCCCACTCGCGACGATCGTGTTTTTCCTTTACCGAGGCGAGCGTTATCAGCAGACAGACGGAATAGGGCTATTATACATATATAGTGATACCATTACAGAATCAATCTACACATGTATTTGTTTCTATATGTATGTACATACCCCGAGCCTTCAATAATAAGTGGATTATTATTGTGATAAATAAATTATTCAAGAGCTCCTTTTTCGTACGACTTCGTCTTAGTAAATAATATATAAGACGTAAAAGTAAGGACACGACGGTGATTAAACTAATAATAACTGTAACCAATACCGACACACAACTTCAAAGAATTTAGATGATTAATAATAATCAAAAATACGATTCGCAACTGCGTCATACCGTTAAACATATCGCCGAAACGGAGATACGGAGCTATTTTTGAGCACGTTTAAACTTCTGTCAGTCGCAATCACTGTCACTTTTTACCTGTTCTGATAAATAAAAAACAAGTTTTTTTTTTTACACTAACATCTATCAAACGCTGTGAATATGTACATTCAATGAGAAAACGAGTTGCGCAAGATCACGACTGCGAAGTTCAAAAATTAATTGCTTTGACTCGGAAAACGAAGCGAGTATTGTAATAGCTGAACATTGTAAACAACGTGTACGTGTAAGAAAATTTGAAACGAATTTCTATAATGTTAGGTTTGTAAGATTGATTGAATCTTGGTACTTTTCGATTAAACGTCGTAGGTATGCGAATTTTCCGCGAAATCGAATTCTATCGGTGACACATGTAAGGCGCGTGGGACTCGACATGTCCATAATAGACTTTTCAATGTCAAACTATCGTTAGTACAAAGGAATAAATAAAGTTTTAATACAAATAAATCGTGTATGGATGTTGAAAGACGGCAAAATAAAATCCAAAGTGGACAACGATTTGATAATTAGAAACATAACTTGATCCGAAAACGTACAAGACAAATATTTCTATGCCGTTATTATGTATAAATAAAGTAAAAAGGACCATTGTCTAAATATATTTAATTTTTTTTAATACCAAGTTGTTTAATTTTTTTATGTACATATATATATACATATGTAACGAAACAACAACATTTTGACCTTTGCAATCTGAATTATATAACAACCAGTCGATACTTGTATATATTGAAATATTAGCATATACAACTACATATATGTATAAAGCACATTTGACAAACACCATTTCTCCGATTGAAACTAAAGATATAAAAGAACAAAGTATTTGAAAGGATAGACGAAAGTGTAAAAACGCTAAAGGTTCACAAACTAAATAAAAACAGTGTAAAAAAAAATTGAATGGTTTAAAACTTGACAGGTCATTCATATCTACTTAAGATCGACACCGATAAAAATGTTTATTATTGCACTATGCACTGTAGATTTAATCAATTCACAGCATGAAAACCAATGATTAATTTACGTCACATTACATGTGCATATTTGAAACGCGACCGATATAGAAAAAGGCCAAGTTTGGAAGCAATAACCTTTTTCCTTTCTACTAATTTCGCCACAATACATCAGCGAAAAACTAAAAACACCAATCAATACGTATACATATGTATGTACATCTCCTCAGCGTAATCGGTCAAGCAAAATCTATCCACTTTAAATTTAATCTCAGACCCATGTCAGGCGAAAATCCACGCACGTTACGCAGCACATTGTAGCTACGACCGAAGTTTTAATACGAAAAATAACGAAAAATTATAATTATAACGCTGTAAAACTGTACTTAAATTAGCGGAGAACAGTGCCAATAATAACCTTTCTGTTGTATAAAAATTGGAGGATAAAAGTCAGGGACGCATTTCGTATTGTGCGGTTATCTGGTCAATTTTTTCAATTCCTTTGTCAATATTTCCTTTTCCGTCTGACGGAGTTTAATATATAAATTATCGGGGCGAAATTCCGTAAACTTCTGCGTAAGCAATTCCCTTATATATGTACATAGGTAGCATAGTATATGTATGTATGTACATACGAAGAGGAAAATAGCATAATATAGTATGTATACAATGTACTAGTGTATGTGTTTCCAAATTTGGCATATTGTGGTAACAGGTGGTATGTAAATTAAATTAACTTACAAAGTATGTTGCCTACATTGTAAGGTTTTGATCCGATCCCTCATGATTGGGGATTCGCGTTTGTATGCAAAGCAATCGATTAATTGACAGAACGCGCAAACGCATTATAATCAAAACTGAACTTTTATCAAAATAAATCCCGTAACTTACAACTAAAGAATATTACAAGAACAAAGCCACAGATTTATTTAAAAAATAAATCGAAGCCTCAAGTTTGACTTTTTTATACATGAATAAAGTTAAAATACAAACAAAAAAATACAACGAAAGGTTTAACGGCGGTATTACGACGACACGACAATTTAAGTCTCGAGAATGCGGATTAGCACTCTTAGAAAACTGGATTTATGTACATTTCTTTGGTTTCACTGCGAGGAAAGCTCAAGTTTTATTTTCATCAAATCAAACCAGAGCAGAGTGAGCGTGGCGATTTTAAACTACATAGTCCGTTTTGCGCGAATAAAATTCGCCGTTCAAACTTCTGAAAGTGTTAAAAGTTGGACTCGCGCACTCGTGGATTTAGTTGGAAATAGACGTTCGTCGTCGTGGAATATTATGTCGTCGGATATCGTTTAATATCACTCACGTTTTATTTTAAGATATCGCATTCCGCATTCGAAAGCCGGGTGACTAAAAACCGAAATAGCAACACCCTACCGAGGCGTCGACACTATAAATTCAAACGCCAAAAGAAATAGTAACGACAATAAAAATCCACCCCCGGAAGATTTATCCGCGGACAAACAACACGACACCGTGCAATTTGGCCGAATTCACACAGCGAATATTGGATTCGAACAAATCGAGTGAATTAAATTTGACTTGAGATCCACTGAAGTGCGAAATAATAGTAATAATCGAAACATAAATCCATTGGAGATTAATTTGAATATTAATTTACGATGAAAATACTATATAAAGTACAAGTTATAATTTAAGAAAAATAAAATTATTTATAATAGAGAGAATTGACGCCATCGATAAATAAATAAAAATAATAAAAAAAAACTACCGCTTTTTTAATTGAATGTTGCAGATAATAATTCAAACAACAACAAAAAAGTCAAACATCACGGATTTAGATACAGAATTAGACGATTGTTAATTTAATAATACACTAATATTAATGTTTTTGTAAAAATTATTCCATTAATTAAATTACCTTTGCGGCCATTGCAATGCGTATCGTACAAATATCCTATTGAAACTTACTTCACAAGGCACGCACGTGGAGCACTAAGCAAACAATAAAATATCAACCATTCACACCGTATGTTAAACTCGAACGAAAACCCAACACATCTTCCGACAATTGCGACTGCGAAAACTGCTTTCGTTACGATCAGGGGAGGGGGGGCGATAAATGTTTATAATAATAATAATAACAATAGACGTGCGTAACAGACGCAAGATAGGGTCACGCTCGCCCGGTGCGAGAGTCCGATGCGGACTGGCGATCGCACGGCACTGAAATGGCTCGAAGAGAGAGGGTTTAGAGCGCAAGCGAATCTCGACCGAACGGACACCTGTTGGTCGCACGTGTATCGCTCGACATTGCCGGAAATGTGACGCTTTCCGATGGAAAATCTCTCGTAATAATTTTCCGCCATCGATGAAAAAAGAAGTTAAATTTTACGCCGGTTGCCTCGTTGGATCGGTGAAAGGTTAACGGCGCAAAGTGGATTTTTAGTGTTTAGTATGGTCGGTATAACGAGAAGAGAACGTAGGAGGAATACATGGGTGATGCCGGAGCCACACATTGGCGCGCATGCAATTTACGTTGATAGTGTCAAGTTTGTGCGCCTGCGGCCAACGACCAACCGTTCAGAGTCGGTCTTCACACTTCAAAGGAACGCCAAACGTTGGGCCACATATCGGTCACTGTATGCTTGATTTTTGTGCAGAACGGTCGCGTAAATAATGGAGTGGACATATGCAATAGCACTGGAGTGAGCATATTTGTATCTGGCTCGCAATCTGGCCGATTCACCGACTGAGTTTTCCCCGATCCAAATTCAGCCGAAAAATACGTGTGACGGACGCGAATCTGAGCTTTGGTGTGTTAACTGCCATTCCCGGCCGATGAGCGCTGATCCGACATTTTACATTTGGACGTGGACTGCTATTATAAATATAATATACATACATACATAGATATTATATGTATATATACATATACTGCCGTCCTAAGCCCACTTAACGTAACTGACAAAACAACAATATCGAGATAAATGGACTTGAAAGTTTTATTCTAAATTTGTGTTTTTCTTCATATATTACTGATTTATTTAAACTTTCTTTTAGTGCATGAGGTTATTTTCTATTGTGTTATGACCTCTTCGATGAGGGTTCTCATTGAACATAATGAGGTTGGTCATATCACATGAATAATGATTATTTATTATTTTAAATACTTCAATTAAATCACCTCTTAATCTCCTCGTCTCCAATGTGGAGAGATTCAGTCTTTTCAATCTTTCATGATAAGGTAGTGACCGAAGTAAATATTGGATACGTTATTTTCGCTAAGTATTGGTGATACTATTTCTCTGCGCATGATTAATAGATTTAATAGCTTAAAAAAGTCACTTTTGGGTTTTGATATGAAAAATCGTAACATCTAACTCATTTTCGTAATTTTTGTCAGTTACGTTAAGTGGGCTTAGGAAGGCAGTACAGTACTCGCGAGTACCAAATCCGCAGAAGCCCGTTACATCGTGCGAAATATTGACATATGACGTCAGAGATACCAACTGGAGGAGCAACCGCCAAGGAACGTTGATAGTTAATTATACCTAGGAAAATTGGTTAATATGACCGAATTTAAAGAAGAAGAAATAAAACTAGGATGAAGTGCTTTAGGAAGAATGAACATAGTTTTTAAATACAACATTCCGCTATGCTTAAAAAAGAAGGCATACTCAACGTACAAATATGTACAACGTGGATTCTAAATTCAAGAATGCTACGTGAGATCCAGAGCACACAGAGAAGCATATAAATATGTATGCACGGTATAACGAGAAGAGATCGTAAGAGGAATACATGGGTAAGAAGTATGATATGGCAGAACGTGTGACAAAGTTAAAGTGGACACATAGCGAGAAGAATGGATGGCATATGGACGCGAGAAATACTTGAATCGTATCCGAGAGGATGTGGAAAAAAGCTAGGAAGACCAAGTGGACGGTGGGCTGACGAATTAAGAAGAATTTATGAAGTCAAGTGGATGCAGATTGCTCAAGACAGACAGGAATAGAAAAGGATTGGAGAAGCCTTCATTCTGCAGTGGATGGTGACCGACTGAAAATGATGAGTACGAAAAGGGCCATTACGTTAAGTGGTTCAAAAATGTTCTGCATTCAAAATTGAGGGACTAAGTTTTATACGTTAATACGTTTGTTAATTGTGTATTTATACTTCTAGTCATTGTGGTTTTATAATTTTGATTTGTCTGAATGAAACATTTCAACATGAAACCTTTCAGTAAACCGATATTTTTCGATTGAATTGAGTTGACTGTGCAACTTAGCCGTGCTATTAAGCATACGAAAATCAAATTTGTAAACAGGCGATAACGCGATTCTCACCAAAGAGAGAGCATTTCAGATTTCCATTTTTTTTTTTTTTTATACTCAATACGCACAAAAAGGCGAAGAAGAACGCGAAAAAATATATATTAACAAGATTTGAATCTTTATAACTTCCGGCGAACATTTTTTTTTCTTCTTGTGTATACAGTGGAAAAAATATTAAATTTCCTACAAATCTCTAAATAGCGCAGAGCGACCACTTTCAATCCCTCCAGGCGATAAGTGTGTGGGAGGAAACGAAGACTTTCCAATTTAACTCCTCCACAACCCCTATTCCTCCCATTCCCCTTTTTATGCTCGGCAAAAATATATAAAAATATTTGAACGTCAAATTCAATCAAAAAAGAACAACACGTAAGCTGGTTACATTTATAATAATTTTCCATCTAAGTATAAGAGATGATTTGATGCTTACATCACATATGATACGAACCAATTAACAGAAGTTATCAACTAATTGAAGAACAGCTTCGAAATTAACCATCCGTCAAGGCAAATTATATGACCTACATTTTAAATAGAATCAGAATTTTTATGTGACTGTCTAAAATTAAACGTGCGGTTAATTTATTAATTAGCTGTATAAATAGGGCCGAGTTGCATCGAGCGAATCGAAGTAAAGATAATAATTAATTAATGTACATACATTAGTATCATTTTACAAATGATAATATTCATTCGTGCCTGGTCACTCGTGGTGGACGGTCGCTCCGCTCGCCAGCAGGTACCTTAAGGCCACGCCCACGCCCCCCCCCACACCCACGACGAAGCGTCTACGTAGTGGACACATCCATGACGGCGTCCTGAAAAGGATTGCTTCCAAAAAAAAGAAGTCGCTCAAAGTTATCTTAGAGACGGCATCCTCACTGGCTTCAGCCAGCAGGGAGAACATGGAGACGGATTGCTGGCAGATCCCGAAGAAAACTGCCAAACGACCGCTTGACAATGCTCCACCTTCAATTGTCAAAAGCAAAAAAATCGGTTTGAAGGACTTGCATCAGAGGAAATAAAAGTGGTAGGGTACCACCAATTATAATGTCTGCAACTGGCACTCACGGCACCATGACGGACACCATCAAGAAGTTCACGAAGGACTTCACGATTAAGTACATCGGTAACAATAATGTGTCGATTCAATGTCGTAGCATTGGAGACTTCGAGAAGCTTCGAGATGGTCTGAGGTCACCAGCACTCGGACAAAACTTCCATACCTTCTCCAGGAAAGAGGAGAAAATTATAAAAAGCGTCGTCCGGGGCTTGCCAAAGCTGCCAGAATGCGACATCAAAGAGGACCTCATAGCCCAAGGTTTCCCCGTAGCTAAAGTCCTCACCATGAAGACTAAAGAACCGATGAGCAACTCAACCGAGTTGTACCTAGTGTTCTTCGAACCGACGGTCAACACGAAGAAAATAAAAGAAATCCGGTACATCTGCCACACACGGGTTAGTATATCTAAATACACAAATCGTTCACCAAATGTTACCCAATGTTTCAGGTGCCAAGATTATGGACATGCAGCGAAAAACTGCAATCGACCTGCCAAGTGCGTCAAGTGCACAGGATCCCACCTCACAGTGGACTGTTCCAAAAAGGACAGGACTACTCCAGCCACCTGTGTGGGTTGCTCAGGACCACACCCTGCGAATTTCAAGGACTGCCCTAAGAGGCAAGAATACTTGAAAATCCTAGAGGCGAGGAAGACTAGAAGACCAGCTACCAATCCATGGAAGACTCCTGAGGTCGCCACCAATCGAAGTGCACCTCTAATCAACAACATAACCTTCCCAAGTCTACCCATAAAGACTAATCCTATACCTACAATCCCCAAACCAACAATTCCCACGAAGATCCCACAATCCAATCCTGAATTGACGTCTATTGCATCACTGCAAAAGATGATAAAGATCCTCAAAGAGATACGTGCCAAGACAAGCGGGTGCACCGATAAATTGGAGCTGGCACTCATACTAGTCGAATACCTCGATGAATTCGAATAAGTGGAGAGGCCTGAACATCCTCGCATGGAATGCTCGGGGGCTTAGAAATAAGATTGACGAACTGGAATCTGTAATCGGTGAGCTCAATGTTGACATTATTTTAATCTCCGAGACATTCCTAAAACCGCATGTGCATATTAACCTAAAGAATTTTAACTGTCATCGCGAAGACCGAGACCGTCAGCATGGAGGCGGCGTTGCCATTTTATAAAATCGTCGATCAAACACTCCCGCGTAATAACACCAATACTAACAAACTTAGAACTTACTGCTATTGAACTAATGGTTGACAACACCCGTCATATTATAGCTTCGGCGTATAATCCTCCTCAGAAGGAGTTATTAATGTCTGATTTTAACAAAATATTTAATTTGGGTAACTCGGTAGTAATAGCCGGAGATTTCAATGCCAAGCATCCATTATGGAACTGCCTGAGCACAGATCGTCAAGGATCATCACTTTTCCAACATGTTCAACATACGGATACCACCTTACTACACCCAGGCACACATACACATTACCCCACAAACAACTCACAACCATCTACACTCGACCTCGTTCTCGTCAGAAACTCTCCAACTATATCACTACCGGTGACCCTTCAGGCCCTATCTTCTGACCATCTTCCAATTATGTTTTCAATAGAGGGAAAACTAGAAGAAGTCCCCAAACGTGGATGGAACTATAAAGCGGCAGACTGGAAGTCGTTCAAATCTTACGTGAACGACCACACAACTCTTACATCATCTACTTTAAAAAGTAAAAGTGACATTGAGAACTCCATCACTCAATTGACTGATACCATAACTAAATCCAAACACCTTCATATACCAATCATCCAATTCACTTCGCAAAATATAGAAATCACAGACTTTGTTAAATATCTTATCATAAGTAAAAAATAAATTACGTAAAATCTGGCAGAGAACAAAAGATCCGACACTGAAACCTTTAATTAATAAACTTTCATATCAAATTAAAATTAGAATCAAGCGAATTAAAAATGACACTTGGTCAGAAAAATTAGAAAAATTAAATGCAATAGATGGCTCCCTCTGGAAATTAACGAAAGCAATCCGTAGATCAAAAAATTCGATCCCTCCATTGAGTGATGGCGTGAACATGGTGACACGAGACAGTGACAAGGCGGAACTCTTAGCAAACGCATTCCAAAAGCATCACACACTCACACATCACTACCATCACACACCGACATACAACAAAGTCAACCATTCTATCAAAAAGCATATTAAAACTGATACTAACAATACTAAATCTGTGAAACTAGTCCATCCGTGCGAAATTCAAAATATAATTCATAGTTTAAAGAATAAAAAAAGCTCCTGGCCGTGACGCAATAGATAATGTAATCATAAAACAACTTCCGTTCAGAACCTTAGTATTATTGTCAAAATATTTAACGCCTGCTTACTCACTGGGTATTTCCCAGAATACTGGAAAGTCGCAAAAGTCATTCCACTGCCGAAGCCAGGTAAGGACCCAAAAAACCCAGTCAATTACCGACCCATCAGTTTACTTTGCACTCTCTCTAAAATTTTAGAAAAAATCATTTACTCGCGCTTACTAACAATAGTTGATAAAAATCTGATTAATGAACAATTTGGTTTCCGCTCGGGACATTCCACAACCCAGCAGCTTACCAGATTAACTGAGCACGTGACGAAGAACTTTAATATGAAGAGAAGTACGGGGATGGTGTGTCTCGACATAGAAAAAAGCCTTCGACACAGTTTGGCACGATGGACTAATTCACAAACTAATCAATAACAAAGTACCCAACTACCTTATTAATATCATCCGATCATACCTAACCGATAGAAAACTAATAGTTAACGTAAAAGACGAACCATCGATGCCGAAACCGATCGTGGCGGGAGTTCCACAGGGAAGTTTGCTAGGGCCACTCCTATTTGCCATATATATAAATGATATTCCCGTTCCAAAAAAAGTGCCACTTAGCACTCTATGCAGACGATACTGCTTGCTTTACGAGCAGCACCAAACCTGACGCAATTCGTAAAAAATCTTGAATTAGCTTTAAAATCATTAAACGACCATTTTACAAAGTGGAAAATAAAAAATTAACCATACAAAAACGGACGCTATATTCTTTAGTGTTCGAAAGCACAGAGCCGAGTTCAGAACTGAAGATCCCATCAGGAGAAAGGCTGAAATGGCAAGCTCAGTTGAAATATTTAGGAATAATATTTGATAGAAGAATGCGCTGGGCCCCCACAATTAGAGTCAGCGAGGTGCAAGGCGATGCGCGTGATGGCAGCGGTCTATCCGTTGTTCAACCGTCGTAGCGCTTTGTCACGATCCAATCGCATCAAAATGTATCGCGCCCTAATACTACCAATATTAACATACGCTGCGCCTGTTTGGAACAATGCCTCCACCACTAACCATACTAAACTGCAAATCGTGCAAAACAAAGCCATCAAAATCATATATAACACCCCCATGTATACTAACCTCAAAACGCTTCACTCGCGAAACAACATCCCACTTGTAACTGATATTACTAACAAATTAACCACGAAGTTTTACCAAAAAACTACCAATAACCACGCTAACAAATTAGTAAAAGTCTCGGTGATTACGATAGTGTGTCATTACCATTCAGGTATAAACATAGGCTCCCGAAACATAATCTGTTTTAAACCTCCGTTTACAGTAAGTCACTAGAAATAAGAATTTAATGTATCTGCATGCATACCCTATTTATTATGTATTGTATTTAAAAAAATAAAAAATAAAATTTGTAAATAGGTTTTTTTAGCTTAAATTTTCCTACTGTAAAACAAACACTAACGATAAAGTAAGATTATTTTCCTATTACTACTAACACACATTTATTGTAAAATGGATAATGGCCACTTGACCAGGAACCATTAGGATACGTTTTTTTAGTAAATAAGAAGTATTATGAACATTATATGGATAAATAAAAGTTTAATAAAAAAAAAAAAAAAAAAAACAAATGATAATATAAAAAATGCAAACTGTATAGCAATTAATATAATGGATTGAAAAGATAACACTATTACAATGTCACGTTACAATTAAAAGGCGATCAGCTCCCCTTTTTATATTCCCTCAATTTATAAAGCAATAAAAAAAATGAAACGAATCAAATTTTCCGAGCAGACTTACATACATACATCGTGGAGATTCTGTACGAAATTCTAGATTTTCGATTAGAATCGTATCGACAGGGAGGTGATGCACAACTCGAAACTCATTTTTAGATTTCGTAGAGACGATTGAAAAAGAAATGGCATTCGTTTCGTCGCAGCGAAAGGTCATAATCAAACGTCGATTGTGACTTTTCGCTGCGGAGACGAGTCGTGAAATCTGTCACGGAAAACAAATCAATTCTTCTGGAAGAGTAAAAATAATCGACTGTATCGAATTTTAATAAAGGTACAAACCAAAATTCATTGCAAACCCGTCGAAGTCGAAGTCCTTTGATCGACCTATAATATTAATTAACCGCAAAGTAGGCAAGCAAAACGTTTTAGAGAATTGAATCATTTATTTATGTACCTATAGCGGAAACAAAGTTAAGTGATAAGTTAAACCAGGGACCGGCTAATTACTCAACTAATGCAATTAATTAAATATCTAAAAACTCAGGTTGTATTGTAAATGTATTGGTTAACTCGTGCAGTAAATTTTGACAAAACATATACATATGTATATGTATATTTTATTTACATATACTGAAAACAATTAAAAAGGAGAATATTAAGAAGTAAAGAGAAAATGGTATTTTAATATGGAGCATGAGTAGGTACTACAATATCTGTCACAAAATGATTGAAAATAAAGATAATTAGTAAATGTGTTATAAAAATTTATCACATAGAGTTTTTATCTCTGTTTACAATCACAACTCAGGTTAGGTTAGTTTAGGTTAAAATTTCAATGAAATATTGATATAGCAATTCTAAAATAATTCCTTTCAGAATGTTCTCGGTGGTTTTTTTATGGGGATTTTTTTTTTGATCAATTTGATTGGAAAAAAACAAACAATTCCTATCAGAGCGATTAAAAAATCATGCAAGTAAGTTATAATTATCATAACAGAGCAGTCGAAAAATTATAATGGAAATTTTGCCAAAAAAAAGATCATACAGCATATAATAAAAAAAAAAAACAGAATATTTATATAATTTTAGTAAAAATTTCGCCTAACACCAATAACAATTCCGATATTGGTTAACTTCTTAAATAACTTCACTCTTCCCAAGATGGAGGAAATTATAGATGTGAATGGAATTGAGGAATGGAAAAGTGTTTGAATACAGAAATTTTGAAAGATAAAAGTTCGTAAGAAAATATATCAACAGAGCTTGGAATTTCGTTAAAGACACGACCCATAACATAAGCCATGGTTGCTCAACCGGTCGATCGCGAAGCAAAATTTAGTGGATCCCGAATACGATTTTGCTTTGTGCATTTTGAAATGAATATTACTTTCCGTTTTTGAATCCAAAGGAGCCAAATATGAGTATCACAACGATTTACAATTTTTTCGAGAGCCACAAAAATATTTTTATGACGAAAATTGATTTAAGTAAATTGATAGCACGTTATAATTGCTTATGTATTAAGTGAAGAAGATTTCCTGAATAAAATTAAAGTAAATATTTTATTTAAAAAATTATATTTCTTTTTATTGTTGAATTTGTAAATGTACGTAGGTACATATGAATATAATTTTACAGAAAATGAATTACATACAATTCACATGCATTTCGTATAACTAACCTTGCATTTCTTCAGAAAGTTTCGGTATGTTTGTGGTAAGTAACTTGTAGTTTTTATTTTTAGACACGACTCTTAAGTTCTCATCGGTTATTTGGCTTCTCAAGCTCTTTATATGGTTCACGCTTGAAAATGTTTGTTTACATACATATGTATGTAGACCCGAAGATAGTAAGAACAGCAAATGCAATTTTTTTCAATTGGTCATACGAGTTCGGAAGGCTACATATATACCATTTATTAAAAATGATCGTGTCTGCATTCTGTAGATCTTTTAAAGCAACCCACTCATGTTGTGAAATTAGATTGCACTTTTCTTTCTCCAGATTTTCAATTTCTGAAATACGACGTACAAATTTGGAGCTCCACAACTCTTAGCTCGTCAAATCCACCAATTGTAGTTTGAAAGTGCCCGTGTCATTCATTACCAAATGGCGAAAAATTTAATTCGTTAACATTGGTAATAATTTATTGGTAGCATTTTTCTCATATATTGTACTAAAAATTACTATTTGTATTTTTAAATTCAATATTATTGAAGAGATCGTAAGGGTTAATACATGGTTAAGAAGCATGACCAAAGTGGCAGATATAGCGGAACGTGTGAAAAAGTCGAAGTGGACACATAGTGGACGCGAGGAATACTGAGGAGATGTGAAAGAAAGCACGGTAGACCGAGTGGACAATAGGTTGATGAATTGAATGTGTGGAGTGTAGTGGATGCAGATTGCTCAAGACAGACAGGAATGGAAGAGGATTAGAGAAACCTTCATCCAGTAGTGGATGGTGAACGGATGATGATTTATTGAAGAGCCGCACGCGCATATCCAAAGAGCCGCATGCGGCTCACGAGCCGTGGTTTGTCAACCTCTGTGCCAGACGATTATTTATTACATTCTAGACCACTTTTTTAAACGTTCATATCTCATAAACGAGAGCTAACCGACAAATTTCATCATCATGCAGTATGGGTGAAAGAAACCAAGGTAGACCGAGTGGAAGATGGGCTGACGAATTGAGAAGAATGTGCGGAATCAAGTGGATGCAGATTGCTCAAGACAGACAGGAATGGAAGAGGATTGGAGGTGAACGGCTGAAAATGATGATGACTCGGACTCCGCTCGGGTAGGTATGTAACTAAAAATCGTGATTTTTTTTTTTTTTTTTGTTGCAGTGTCATTAATATTAATTCATTCGTTTGCGAAGTCGGATTTTCGTTAACCGACGCCACCATTCCCGATTTCCCTCCCCCCGCGCAACGAGGAAAATCCCAATCTGAAAATCTCCACCTACATATATGTACATACAACTACAGACGACCAACAGACATCCAACGACTGCGGTGTCGCCACCTATGAACGGCGGGCGAAAACCGTAATCGCGAAAAACGACCGCAGTGGCGCTGCGGCAGCGATCAGCTGTGGCCGTGCGCGGAGCCAACTGCCAACAGCCAAAACAGCTAAGACCAAGCGAGAGGGATGGACGCGGCCGACACGGAGGACACCACCGACACTGAGGGCTCAGCTTCAACCCCTCACAACGTCGTGTCATCACCGCTACCCCCGACGGCGGCTGCCCTTCCACCCCATCTACCCCATTTACCCCATTTACCCCATCTACCTCTGCTGCCAGCCGGCATTACGCTCAAACACAAAACGACGCCCCCCGCAGCCGGAGTTCCTCCTCGCCCAACCCCCAGAGGTGACGCTATATCATCCCCTCTCTCTGACACCAATTAACGCACACATCCCACCTAGCATCTAGGTACGTCACCTTGCTTAGTCGCTCGGCTCCCTTGCAACATTATGTCACGCGCGCGCGACCTTATCGAAGATTCGCAATCCCGTTATTCGCACGTAGAATGTAGAGCGCACTTTCGTCTCTCTCGCTCGCGAATATTTCATTATCGATTCGCTGAAGATTCGCGCGCGCGATAAAATAAAAGAAGGGTGACTCAATCCTGGCAGAAAAAAACAAACAAAAGGCGGGTGAATTTTTTGAACACCGTCCCAAATCCCGGTCGGAAAAGAAAACTGTTCCCAAGTACGTACCCCACACACACACACACACAGAGATAAATATAAATGTGCGTCGTACTTTTAGGGAGTTTGCCATTTTGCGCAGTGTCGAGTCATCGTCGTGGATATAGAGTTGTTTTTTTTTTTTGTTGTAAATGTACAAGTAAAAAACCGCGTCTGACTAATGTGTCGGGTTTGTGCAATACGTATATAATCCGCACCGGTTTGCGAGGTCCTCAAAATTAAAGCGCCGCGGTTGATTGCATGGCGCCCTTTTTTTATTAGTGACCCGAATCGCCCAATTCCATAGGGTCGGAGATACGAACGGAACACCCTTATCGAATTCGCTCCCCCTCACTACATACTAGCATTTAATACCGATACCATTTTGAGTGTTACCATCGATGTACAATTATTACAATGCAGTTGTTTTGTTCGTTTTCAGATGGAGAACCGATCACGATACCTGTGAAATTATGCACGTGTCAGCAGAAGTGCACGGAGCGCGTGACGCCAGAACTGATAAAACAGGTGTGCGTGTACTTCAAGAGTATACCGGAGAGGAATCAGCAATACAAGTACCTGGCCAGTCTGATCCAGTTCAAGTCCAAGCATTACATCGCGGACGTGAAGACGCCGGGCACCGGGAAGAAATACAGACAGACCGGGTTCAGGTACTATGTTCCGATGTTGACCGATGAAGATCTCGAGAAGCAGACGCAGCACAGGGAAGAGTTGAAGAAGAAAATGGCGGCGACGATGGGTGAAAGGTTGCTCGAGTCGGGTTACAGGATGAACCAGTGGTTGGGTATGGATCCGACGTATTTCAGCAGGGAGCAAGTGGTGAATCCTGGTTGGGATCACGTGGAGGTGTGCCTGAGGGCTTTCGTGACGATACACTTGATGAGCGAGAAAAGGGTCATCATCACTAGACAGACGAGGCGGTTGCAAAAGACGGTGAAGTGCAGTAAGCCGTTGCCGTCGCATGCAAATCTGGCTGCCGAGCAGGAGATGAGAAGGAGATTCCAATGGGACGACGAAGAGTCCATAGAAGCTGAGGACGAAAAGGAGTGCGATATTGAAGACGTCCTGCGGGACGTCAGGGAATGGATGGCGGAGCAAGCGAGCCAAGCTCAAAAGTTCTCGTACCCAGTCAATCCGAAGACCTTACTTCCTGTAGGATTGGTCCTACCAGCGTCTGTCACCTGCATGCCCGTATTTCCTAAGGGCACTCCTCCGAAACCGTACCTGCCGCAGGACCAGGACAGAGACGTTGACATTGTCAGCAATTTTTTCTCACATCAGCTCTGGAAACCAGAGTACATAGGGGGAGTGCCTTAATGACGGATGCTGCGCGCTTCCTAGACGCGAGCCCTCTCTAAACCCTCATCCCTTACGGTCAATTCACGTCGAAGAGCTCAAGCGTTATCCCCAATACAAGTGTACCGGTCTAGTTGCTAGTCTACTGTAGCGTATTGTGAATTTTACACGCATAAAACCTACGATTGTCTCATGGGCTGTTGATATTGGTGATAATGTTTGCGCTCGTGTTCGCCGATCTCAACAGGCCATACGTATAACGAAAAACTACTTGACAATTGGTCGTTCACGGTGACCAAATTTTCTATGTAGTACGACATAGTATTAGTGTTGCGTACGTGCAATGGTTTACACGCGCTGATTACGTTTTCATAATATAGATTTTGATTTTAAGTATTTATTTTTGTATGTACAATAGTTTCAGAGTCAAATGTTCGTGTGAAATTGCGCAAAATTCCGACGCTTTTAGTTATGTATACATAAATTAATTTTTTTTTTGGACTGGTAGTCAAAAGTTGACTAAAAATTCGACTGTCTAATTTTTAAAAAAAATTGACGCGACTCGTCGCGCAAGTACGAATATTATATACGTTTAATTTAACTGTGACCAACTTATACAAATATATTAATTAGTTTATAGTTCACGTTACTATTAATTTAAGCGAATTAAAATTATTTCTACGGAGTCACACATCGTTTAAAATAATTTTAATTTTGTTGACATTCTATTCTTAAAAAATAATTAATTTAAATGAAATTTAAAAAAAAATCAACTTAGTCATGACAGGATGATATATGATAATAATATCATGTTAAAAATGATGTAAATATTTTAGTCAAAAAGAGTGAAGCGTTTCGAAACTATTACTATTATTATTGTTTATAGTTGTAAAAAATGTGTGGAAAATATATGATTATATCAGTCACAATGTGAGAAAAATTTTGTCTATGTACTATTTTAGGAATATTTCAATTATGTGTATGAATTTCGTGAACAATTGTTGTATTGTTATTTATTAAATATACTTTTTATATTACATGTATAAAAATATAACTGGATCAATTCCTTAACTGTTTTCTTTTTTTTTATTTCACCATACAACATGCATGTAGATACATATCTGTGTACATACATGCATTCATAAATCACTAAAGCTATTTCGCGTGACGTCATACAAAAAGCTTAACTGAGCCGCTCGACGTTCAAAAGTTCAAACTTCCCTAACATTTACAAATACTACTCTTTTCAAATATATTTTCTATATTTGAAAATCTAGCACACAGACGTGTCACGTGCGGATGTGGATTATTTTGGCCCACCGTTCACTTATCTTCGCGTCATTCGCTAGCGTGCATTCAGAACGACATGGTCAAACCGCTGCGTTGGCTGGCCAACGTTTTTTGTCTAAAATTAAGATAGTGTCTAGCTGACCTCGACTTCGAATCACAATTCAAAGAAAAGCGAAGAAAAAACCAATATCTTTGCATTTTAGCACTACAGATGGTTCAATCCCCTTGTGCATCGACCAAAGGTCGACCAGTTTCGTAAAGCGATTGGAGTTAGACCTTTGCAGAGAGAACAGCGATCGGTTTTATCGACCGAACGTTAGACACACATACAATGACAAAATAAAAGAAGTGACGATCCAATTTACAAAATGGTAGGTACATAGAAATAGACATCAATGAAGACTGACCGACCGTTCGAGGGTCAGAAGGTGGGGTTGAGTGGATACACGCGAAAGTGCACAATAAAACTGTCACGTCAGTTCGATCCTGAAATTTATTCCCTAGCCGTCACACGAAGGCAATTTATATCCTCAGTTTGTGTTCCCATATTATTATGTACATATGTATAACGTGGGTTTTCAAACTAAAGCTGGGTCCACACCGGCGAACCGAACAGCGAACGACGAAGGGCAAAGGCGAATTGTCATTGTCGTTGTGCTCCATACAATAACGTCCGATGATTTATGAACGTCCACACAATAAAAATTCGCCTTCGCCATTCGTCGTTCGCTGTTCGGTTCGCCAATGTGGACCCGCCTTAAAGGGCCTCACAAACCGGAGCGGATTATTGTTCGCGAGCGGATAATACATAATCCGGAACGGATTATTATTCGCGAGCGGATAATAAATAATCCGCTCCGGTTTGTGGGGCCATTAAATCTTCAGCGGAACCCCTATATTAAAATTAAACAAATGCTATAGTATAGCATTTTGCTATAAATATATTTTTTTGTTGTGTGGAAATTTCTTCTATAGCAGGGATCAGCAATTCCTCATGGACGGAACACCGAATGGAAAACTATTTATTGAAGAAGACTATAAAAAAAGGCCAAGAATACTAATTTATATATGAATATTTCAGTGGTCATTTTAATGCAACAATTTTCGATTATTTAATTGTTAAATTTATTACGATATACGTTAAATTTACAAATAAATGACCTTCATAAGAAAAAAAGGTACACTTTGTCATGTAAATTGTTAAAATTGTTCGAAATGGCATTAATAAGATGCTGTGATTTCCTTCGATTAAACATCGGATTCGGGGCCGGTGAGCTCTTGGAACATTTTAGCGAAACCCCAGGATTCCGCGGAATACAGTTTGAAAATCTAGGACATACATACGACGTGGACTCTGTAATTTCTGTAGGTGTGGTTATTTACGGGTAAGTTAGACATTGGAGTTGGCTGCAGTACGACTTTTTTTTTTTTTGCTATTTAAACGAATTGAGATAAAACGTATAAATTGAATACAAGTGAAATTGTAAAATCGCCGGATAGTATTTCAAGATAAGATACACGGTCTCTGTCCAAATAAAAGTGAGTCACATGTTAAATTTGCATCTACATACATACTAATAAATAAATTTAGGGATACATATGGATACTACACATTATATACCTAAAATTTGAATAGGGTCAACCAATTGACCTATCTCGACATTTACAAACAGAACGATCCAGACGAATCAGTTACAAAGACATAAACGAGCACTTCGAAATGTGCAAAATAGACCGCATACTAAAATATGTTGAATGGTTAAATTAACATTGATAAATGCGACATCAGTGCAATGTCATCGGTCCAATTGCGGTTGGAAATAAGCGGCGAAAAAAATGTTTCAAATCTGACGAATGTTTATGTATGTACTTCGATTTACGCTTAAATATTGATAGACATGCGAAAGTTAATGTGTATCTACATTACGGTGCTAATCACATTTGATATGCGATAACATCCTTCGAAGAAAACGCGATATCAAAAATGGATAGATGATAAATGCGGTAATCGTAAAAAAAAAAATGCGGGTAAAAATAAAATAATAAATTAATTTGGACACTTAACTACTATGTACATAGCTACATAAATATATGTATATGTATTTCATCATCATCATCATTTTCAGCCGTTCACCATCCACTGCTGGATGAAGGCCTCTCCAATCCTCTTCCATTCTTGTCTGTCTTGAGCAATCTGCATCCACTTGACTCCACACATTCTTCTCAATTCGTCAGCCCATCTTCCACTTGGTCTACCTTGCTTTCTTTCACATCCTCTCGGATACCATTCCAGTACTTCTCGCGTCCATCTGCCATCCATTCTTCTCGCTATGTGTCCAGCCCATTGCCACTTCAACTTTTCACCCGCACTGCTATATCTGCCACTTTGGTCATACTTCTTACCCATGTATTTCGTTTGCGATCTCTTCTTGTTATGCCAAGCATACATCTTTCCATGCTTCTCTGTGTGCACTGGATCTTTCGTAGCATTCTTGAATTTAGCGTCCAAGTTTCACATCCATACGTCATAACTGAGAGTACGCATTGGTCGTACGCCTTTTTTTAAGCATAGCGGAATGTTGGATTAAAAAACTATGTTCATTCTTCCAAAAGCACTCCACCCTAGTTTCATTCTTCGTTTTATTTCTTCTTCTTTACATCCAGTCATATTTACCAATTGTCCTAGGTATAAATAACTATCAACTATCTCTACAATGTAATTATCTACTGTGACTACGTTTTGCGTGCAGAATTCATTAAACATAATTTTAGTTTTGTTAAAATTAATTTTTTTAAGCCTACTTTCATACTTTTGTTGCTTAATTCTGTTAATCTATTTTGTAAATCTACTGAATTACATGCAACTATAACTATATCGTCAGCGAATCTTAGATGGCTCAAATGTCTTCCGTTAATCTTGGCCCCTGATTTTTGCCATTCCAGCGACCTAAATATGTCCTCGAGCACCGCATTGAATAATTTAGGAGAAATGGTGTCTCCTTGCCTAACACCTTTCTCAATACCGAATTGCTCCGTGTCTTCAAAGAGACGAACTGAGGCTGTTGCCTTTTTGTAGATGGCAGCTAGCAGGCTGACGTACGGTTGCGCAACGCCTTGTTTCTGGAGGGCATCCAGTACGGCTGTTTGACTGACTGAGTCAAACGCCTTCTCGTAGTCGATGAAACCTAAACATAGTGGTTGGCGATATTCGTTCGCGCGCTCAACCAATTCACTTACCACCTGAAGATGATCCATTGTGCTGAAATTGGCCCTGAACCCTGCTTGTTCCATGGATTGATTAGAATCGAGCGTTGCCTTGAGCCGCTGCGTTATTACCTTCGTGAAGATCTTATAGACTGTGGAGAGTAAGCTAATGGGGCGGTAATTTTTTATATCCTCCTTGTCCCCTTTCTTATAAATTAAAATTATGGACGCGTTGTTCCATAAATCCGGAACAGTTTGCTCTAGAATACATTTTGTAAATAATTTCGCTAAGATATTGTATAGAGGGCGGCCTCCACACTTTAGTAGGTCGATTTGGATGTTGTCGTCGCCGGGGTTTTACCATTTTTTTGGAAGACTTGATCGCCTCTTCCACTTCACATGGTAATACTTCAGGAACTTCTCTATCGCTAGTCGCTATTGTAATGATGCTGCGGGGACTAGTTTCTTTATATAATTTAGAGTAGAAGTCGTAGACCGTTTCTAATATTTCCTTCTTATTTCTAATTATGCTTCCGTCCTCAGCCTTAATAGCTAACATTTTATTCTTTCCTAGAATTAGGCTACGTTTACATTTCTTATAACTAAGGTTTTTCTCAATGGTTAATTTAACCATGTTGACATTAAAATTTCGGACGTCACGTAAGACCTTTTTTTTATTTGTTTGTTTAATGCATCGTAATCTTTCTTGTCATTAATTCTATCTAGCTCTTTTTTACGCTTAATCAGATCTTTGGTTGCGTCCGAAATTTTACTATTTTTAATACCGTTGGCTATTCCGCCAATTTCCTTACCTGTTGTCATGAGAATAGAATTGATATGCTCGTTTAGCTCATCAATCTCCATTCCCGTACTAAATTTATCGAATCTATTTTGTAGGCTTATTTCGAATTGGCGCTTATTGTTGCTAATTTTATTGAAGTCTAGCATCCTGTGGTCCTTTCTGATGAGTTTTGCCCTTTCAGATTGAACGTTTAGGGCTACTTTGGCGCGTACCATCCTGTGGTCGCTGCCCATATCCACCTTATCAAGGACAGAAACATCTTTGACCGCATTTAGAACATTCGACAGTATGAAATCGATTTCGTTTCTATCACCTTTAGGGCTTTCCACGTCCACTTATTATCTAGCCTTTTCTTGAAAAAAAAGGAGTTGGTTATATATAAATTATTCCGTTCCGCAAACTCAACTAATCTATCACCGCGTTCGTTCCTTTGACCGGTACCAAAGTGACCGACTACTTTCTCCGAGTTTGCTCTTAATCCTATTTTAGCATTGAAAAATCCCATTATGATTTTGAAGTGATGACGGCTGGAATTCAATGCATCCTGAAATTTCTCGTAAAAGTCTTCGATGACGTCATCAGAATAGCTTGTTGTAGGCGCGTATACCTGAAAAAATTTGACAGGTGTACCTGTCTGAGATTCTTAATGTTAGATAACATATTCGCTCCGAAATACTATTTATTTCTAGGACCTTATTTTCTATTTTCTTATTTATAATAAATCCTACTCCTCCGAATCTGCCGTTAGTATTGCCGCGCCAATATAGACAGTTACCTGTTTTGAGGATGACTTGGTTCTCTCCTTTTCGTCGAACTTCGCTTAGTCCCACGACGTCCCATTTGATGTTGGCTAGGTCATTCTCTAGTGCAATTACGCTGCCTTCACTCGAAAGTGTTCTCACATTGTAGGTACCTAAATAAAGAGGCTTTCGGTTTCTTACACATTCATTCGTCACCATTTTTACCTGATTGGAGGGTTGGGCAGTGTTCGCACCTCGTGGGCCCAGTACGTTAAGGTGCGAGAACGGTGACTCATTGCAAGCCCTCGGACATACCTGGTCGTCGGTATTGAAATGGACCATACCGTTCAGTAGGTCCTTCTTGTAGAATTATGGGAGCCGGTGGAGCATACTAATTATTCACTTCACTATGGTTATTTAATTATTAAATTTATGACTTATTATCACAGGCAAACACTTTGGGTGCACATGCGGATTGAGGCAATGCAATTAATAAAAAGCAAGCTGTTTTAACTAATTGTGGGTTATTGTTATTATTAAAATCAACACGTGTTCGTAAAATGCGTTTTCGGCAGAAAGTTTGGGATGTCGTAAAATTATAGACCGTGACGCCGAGATTGAAAAGGGTCTAGCTGAGGGCAAAAAATCAACCAGATGTGAAACTTTTAGCACAACACAAAGAAACAAAGCTATCAAGTTTTACGAAATCTTTACTATTAAAATGCGTTTTACGATAAAATCGCGATCTAAATAGACTGAAAAACTACACTGGTTGCGGTTAAACACTACGCGAGTTATTTGTTAGGATTTAATTGACTATGGATGCACAAGCTTCGATTTAAGAGCGGTTTAAAGCGATTTTCGAGGAGCTACACCAAAAGGCGTGTACCCGCGACCGCAGCCCCAACCGACTCCCGTATATGTATTTAAGTACATAAATACATATATATATATATAATAGCCGAAATCCGTCTGTCTGTCTGCTGATAACGCTCGCTGAGGAAAAATAATTTAAAAAACCACTAGAACGAGTGGGGGATCGAACCCACGACCTCACTCTCAAGAGGTATCGCGCTAACGCTCACTCTATTACGGTCGGTGGGTTTAGTCCTTTAAAACATTACCTATAGTTACAATAAATAGGAAATGAAGAAAAATAATTAAAATACCAGATTGTGCGGGATTCGAAACCACGACGTCGAAGTCGGTAGTCGAGCATGCTAACGTATCGGGTACGGCGGCTTGGTGAGAGAGACCTTTTTTACCCATATAAGCGGTCTGGACTACTACCTGGATTGAACCCACCTCCCCACTTATCTCTGCCAATCGCTGCCTTGCATTACTAAGAAATTACCGTTCGTTACTTGCATTACTAAGAAAAACTGTTGCTTTCTTTACGAAGTTCCTCTTCTTAGTTTAATTTAAATTATATGTATATTTTACTCCTGTATTGATATCTTCTCTATTTGTATAAAAGCCTTTTTATGTAAGTTCTATAACTATTGACATTTTTATTTAAGTTACATTACATCATTCTGCCACTAAAACGATTTTAATACACCTCGCATTTATTTTTAATTTCCCTATATTTAGTTCAGCGCCATCTATACAACAACTATAAAAACTATTAAATTTAATATTATTTTTTAGTAGGTACGGGTGATGAACGCTCCGTTGATACTCAACGGGCTTACACTAGTATGTACATATATAAAAGTGAAAAAACTAGCCGGTGAAAAGTCAAGTCAGTCACACGAGCTGTCAAATCGCGCGAATGAGGCCTAACCGCCGCGTATTATAGCCACGTACGCTCGTACGTGCTCTCAAACTATTCGTTCCGTCAATTAACAAATGGACACTTCACTGGTTAAACTACATTAAAATGTATGTACGCATGCCCGGAGATAGTGTCACACAACACGCGATGTGATTGCGCAACGTGACGTGTCGTCACGTTGATTGACACAACGTGAATATTGTGACGTGGGATGGGGTGTTGCAAGTGTGTTTCTACGCCATACGAAACCATAGAAATTCACGCGTTTTAGGAAGCATACGGATAAAATAAAACTTTCTACGGCTTTAATTTGAAACTAACGGCACCGTTTCATAACTTCGACTGTTTATACTTGTCAAATGGGTACAAGCCACAAACACTCGATGACAAACTTCGGCGACTTTTTAATATCCCATTTATATTACCGGACTGTCATTCAAAATTTTGTTTTTTTGTTTTGTCGGGGGGGGGGGGGGCGGAAAAGTTAACCAACAGTTCTAAGAATACACGAAGATTCAGACCCAATTACGTGCCAACACGGGAATAATGAATGGACAGGGGGTGGAAATTTTTTTGAAACCGCCACGTTTAATTTAGATTAAAATGGAAAATTCTAAGAGGAAATGGCCGATCGGGATTTAGTCACGTGCAGACATTGCAGACAAGGTCGAGAAAATCATACGGAATGCGGGGATCGAACCGTGGAACTTCGCTCGAGAGACGATCTAACCACTGTATGTACACACAAGTAACATACATATGAGACGTGCCTACATATGTATATATGTACATACATACATACACATACGGAAAACCCTCGTCGCGACAAAATCGTCAAAAAAACACGTACAAATCCAGTAAAAGCGGAACACCAATCTAATCACCATCACCCCGAGGATAGAAAGCAATCAATCGGTGCAAAAAAACGATAATACATGACGCAAAACGTTAAACATACACCAAGCGACAACAACAACATGGAAAACTAACCCTTATGATCAGCATGCCGCACACCGGCACAAAACACTGGAACTCGCGCGCACACACACAAAACACACACACACACACACAGTCCTTGAGATGCAAGTGACAGGATCAACCGATGACAGATGGGTAAGATGTCATGTTGTAAGTGAGCATCGGGAACGGAACGGGACGCGGGGAGCGAAGTGTGCGCCCCCGGGACACTGAACCGACTATACAGGGGGGGGCACCGGCGAGCCAAAATCGCGGGGGGGGGGAGGATTGCTATGACGTCACAAAACACCCCCCTTAGACCCCACCTTCACCCACCCCTCCTCCTGCCGCAGCACGGTGGTTTCCAAACTTTCTCACGGATATTATTGCGTAACGCGGCTTGTTTTGCGCCCTTGAAAATGCCCCCCTCCAGTGACCCATCCCTTGTCTTCGACGCGGGGGGGGGGGGGGAAATTTACGACTTTTCCGAAAGCTCTACGTTAGGAAAATGCGACGTTCATCATCCACTGTTGGATGAAGGCCTCTCCGATCCTCTTCCGTTCCTTGTCTGTCTAGAGCAGTGGTCGGGAACCGGCGGCTCCGGGCGCAAAAATTGGCGGCTCCGTTTATAATCCCAACACTTTTCGTAAAATAAAATTTAAAAAATGTAAATTATTTTTTTTTTGACCCTAAATTTACTCACGTCTTATAAAAATTAAAAATAGAAGTATTTGAAATGAAAAACTAGCGGAAATGTTTAGACAAGTGGAAATAAATCTAACCACCATAGAGAGCACGGCAAGTGGTATCATATTCAAATGTTGGCAATCATTTCCAGCCAATTACTCGAACGTCAGGAAGCTTGCATTTGGTGTCTTGGCGCTTTTTGGTTCCACATACAATTGTGAACAATTTTTTTCTTCGATGAAATTTGTGAAAAATTCGTACCGTAATCAATCAAGTGGCGAAAGTTTTAATCCACTGATGCAATTGAAAAACACTAAATACATACATACGTTCCGAATTTATGTAAATTTTCTGAAAATGTACAAGTTCAAAAGTTGCATTAGCTTTTAAAAATAACATTAAAATCCGTTTTCAGACAAAATATTTATTTTTAGTGCTGAATTGTGTAACGTTAAGTAATATCTCTACAGCCTGCAAGTGAGTAAAATTTATTTATATACATATATGTATAGGTATATATATTTTTTATTAAATAATATGTGGCGGCTCCGAAAATTTGCCATTTTTTGGATTTTTCGCTGATTTGGCTCCGGGCTCCAAAAACGTTGCCGACCACTGGTCTAGAGCGATCTGCATCCACTTGACTCGCACACATTATTCGCAATTCATCAGTCTACCTTGCTTTCTTTCACATCCTCTCGGATACCGTTCCAGTATCTCTCGCATCCAGCCACTCGTGTTGCACACGTTCCGCTATATCTACCACATTGGTCATACTTCTTACCCATGTATTCCTCTTGCGATCTCTTCTTGTTATAACATACATACGTAGGTATGTATGTACCTATATATATGTAGGTCATCATCATCATTTTCAGCCGTTCGCCATCCACTGCTGAATGAAGGCCTCGCCGATCCTCTTCCATTCCTGTCTGTCTTGAGCAATCTGCATCCACTTGACTCGCACACATTCTTCTCAATTCGTCAGCCCATCGTCCACTCGGTCTACCTTGCTTTCTTTCACATCCTCTCGGATATCATTTCTCCGTCTATATGGCATCCATTCTTCTAAATATGTGTCCACTTCAACTTTTTCACACGTTCCGCTATATCTTCCACTTGTCATGCTTCATGCTTCTTACCCATGCATTCCTCTTACGATATTTTCCTGTAACACCAAACATACGTGCTAATTAATCTGTGTGCACTGGATCTTACGTAGCATTCTTAAATATGGTATTGTTGTCGTGCGAAAATTCAACCTCGAGATTCCAGTATTTCTCGCATGCATCTGTCATCCATTCTTCTCACTATGTGTCCAGTGTCCACTACAACTATTTCACACGTTCCGCTATATCTACCACCTTGGTCATGCTTCTTACCCATGTATTCCTCTCACGATCTCTTCTCTTCATATCGAGCATACATGTTTCCATCCTTTCTTGAATTTATTCTCGAATTCTTGAATTTAGCACCCATGTTTCACATCCATACGTCATAACCGGCAGTACGCATTAATGTTAATTCTTCCAAAATTACTCCAGCTTCATTCAAAAGTTTCATTCTTCTTCTTTACATCCGGTCATATTCACCAATTGTCCTAGGTATAAATAACTATCGACTATATCTACAATATATGTATGTAATTATCTACTGTGACTACGCTTTACGTGCAAAATTCATTAAACATAATTTTAGTTTTATTAAAATTAATTTTTAAGCCTACCTTCATACTTTCGTTGTATTTTATTATTGGTAAACAAAAGTCAATAGTACGAGGTGTTACATGAAACATTATAGGATGTACCTACAGGAGTGATTAGTAAAAATCTCCAACGGAATAATTACATTATACTCGGGCCCGGTTTGTGTTATGTTTGCTACTAGCAACTGAACGGTCGCTCGCCTTATCTTCGTTCCGGAGTAAAAGTTTATGACTTTCCGATGGGACGCTTCGATCCACGCGTGACATTTTCTTTGTTGGTAAACAAAATCCAATAAAATAAACGATTGCCAACAAGTCAGACTATAGAATAAATTGTTTCATATACTGTCAAACGAGTTATGGGTTGTACTGTTATTTTACAAATCGGCGCCCACGGGTGGGGGTTGAAGAGTGCGGTTAGAATCCACCGTCATATTATGACAAACAAACCAGCTAGTTTTACAACAATAAAAGCGAATTATCTGCTTACTGGTGAAACGGAACGAAAAGCAACGACAACGGATAAACAACTCAGTGCAACTGCATTGTGAGATAACGTTATTACGACATTATGACCGTACGCTTCACGGGATATCAAAATAATAATTACACAGTAATATACGAGCGAAGCGAGAACGATGCCGTGTACACACACACACCAACTGATTACAAATCAGCTAGTTTCACAATAATTACGGAGAAAACAAAACAAAAGGGGTTGAGAACCAATTCTATGGAAGACGAAGAATCCAATTCATTTGGCGATTTATCACAACAGAATACGCAATTAGAATCGGTATCAAAACTCACCCTTAATGTTACGTAGCAAAACTCGTGGTATAGCAATGTTTTAAATGGTACATATGTACATACATACATACATACATACATAGCTCGATATAGCGGCTGTCAATCACAACGGCCGGAACAAAGAGTGTGTCAGACGCACAGAAATTGTAAGTCATACACTTTAATCGCGTAATATACGGACGTTTGTACACACTGTCGGATATTGTAGACAAAATCTACATAAATATATGTACATATGTACATACATACAATACCTAAATAGGATGCGATTAGTCCAATTCAAAACTCCATTGCGAGAACTTTTTCAATTCAATCGGCATCCTACAGGATTCGTTTTTATGTTTTAATTTTTCCGTCGACAAAAAAGGAAAATAGAAGACAGCCCTTCGTATTTGCGAAACTTTGCCGAAAGAAAATATATTAATAAAATTATTATTATTCAGAACATTCAACAGCGTGTCGGGAATAGCTTGAAAATGTTTGGGAATATTCGATCGCGTACACATCTCACGTACCTACAGATTGTTGAGTTAAAGTTGAATGAAAATTATAATCCATAGCAATACACATAATATGTATTAAATTTCAAAATCCTCTCTGCTTTAAATATTATTTATATTTGAATTTAAACATTAAGCCAAAAAGCGAGTATTTTTAAATTAAAATTTACATCATATTTAAAATGAGAAAAACTTCTACCGCGCCATCAAAATCAACAAAGTTCAAAACTCAAAAAATACCTGTGTACCTTCTTAAATATAAATTACACCCATATATATACATATTTAGAGGTACATACATTAAAAAAGGTATAAAAAAAATAGACTTCCATTTATGACCGCTCAGAAAAGACTTTCGACGATTTTTCCTGATATATCACACCATTCACGCAAAGGTCAGTATTTTATCGCCTCTATCTGAATAATTACGACTGATTTCAGAATACTTTCGTATATATAAGTTTTTCATTCACTTCTTGCACAATCATCCGTGAAATGTTAAATCTAAAATTAGCCGTTTGAATAACTCGCCGACACGCAACGCTTCAGTTAAAATTTAACTATTGCGTTCACAACTGCCATTTTTACACCGAGCAAAGCAAACTACTACATATGTAAGCTTCTGCTCGTGCTTGCCATGGTCGTTGCCGTCACGCTAGCATTGCCAACATAAACAAAAGATTTTTAGCGATGTGTTGGCGCCAAGCCGCTATCTGTCAAAGTTAATTCGAATCAAGAACGCAATTTTATGATCATGCACCCATTATTGAATGCAACCGTATACTATACAATTGTTTCACACACTGTCAAACGGGCTAGGTGCTATACTGTCATTATACAAACCAGCACACACGGGTAGGGGTTGGGGTAAGAATCCACCGTCATATGACGGGTAAACCGGCTAGTTTCTCATTAGAATAACTAGCACTGTACCTTTATTTTATTAATACATTTATTACATTACATAAATGTAATAAAAAAAACTTTCAATGACAGTTTTAAACGGAGTGTACGAACAATAGTAAACTAATTCCGACGCAATTTCTTAAAACACGCCATAATTGCAAAAAACGAAAAATGATTAATACGCAAACGACACGCAAAGTTTCGCTCAATCCCAAACACATGCAACTGACATTAAAAGTTTCAAGGTTTTTTGACTAGCTAAATTTATGTACATCGCTCAGTATCGTCAGAAAAATTTACTTAAATTTAATACATTAAAATTTCAAAGAATTATGTATATTAGAATTACGATATTACATCGACCGTCATATACTGTCATTGTCAACCGAAAGTAGTTAATGCGAACGAGCGAGATATCAAACTCGAGACGTCAAAGGGGTTAAACCAGAATGAATCTTCAACACGTCAACAAAACTTCGAACCGACCAATATTGCTAAGCCGATCGGAAAATGGGTTAAGTGCTCAAAGTGGGCTCTTAGCTAAAATCTAATTAATATTGCAAACTCACTAGCGAAACGATACGCGTCTGCATACGACAGATATTCCATCACAATACAACTTTTAATATTTAATTTGTGAACTTTTCAATCGCACCTCGTATGAAAATGTATGAAAATTTCTAAATTTTGCCGTTTCGGTAATAGCGGGGTGATTATTTCAGTGCCTCGCGTGAAATTCGTGTAAAACACGCTAGCCGCTAACCGCACTGGCATAACTCGCTGTATATATGTATGTACATGTACATACATATATGTATATAAGCAGAGCACAGGTAAAACCGACGAAACAGTTAGGAACAGCATAAATTTATTACCCTCATTATATTCAACAGTTTGTCAAATATGTGTGTATATGTAATCATAATGCTGAATGACGTATGAAAGTACTAAAGGAAATGTGTACTTAAGTACATAATCGATCTGGATGAAAAATCTGTATTGGCATGAAGGGCGATTATGTAAATAAATAAATAAAAGCTACTCTAAGAATCTATAATAATAAAATTATTGTTAACAGTCAATGTGTAAAAAATTCGTGTCCGTCTGTTTTAATCTTTGACTAAAAACTGTTTAGTAATCAAGTGTTATTCATTTGTATATTATGTATGTAGTAACAAAAGTGTCTTTAAGAATTTTAGTATCCAGTTGCTGTCAAAAATTTATAAATCCTTTATTAGACCTAGATTAGAATTTGCTGTAAATGTTCGGAACCCTTACTTAAAAAAATATATTGTATGTTTAGAAAGGGTTCAAAGAAGGATTACAAGAATGCCATCTGAACTTCGACCTTATAACGAAAGGTTGAAGAGAATGAGTTTCGCTTCATTGGAGACGAGAAGATTGAGATGCGATCTAATATAAGTGTATAAAATAATAAATAATCAATATTTGTCCAAATAAAAAACAGCAGTAAAACAGGTACACAATATTATAATACGCTTACATACTCTAGTATGTATATACATATATGTATGTATGTAGTAGAGTAAGCGTCTGCCTGCCTGATTGCCTGCCTAGTCGTTGGGAACGCTCACATTGTCAACATAACAAATAAGAAAATTTAGGGGTGGGTAGACAACAAGTCGCTATCCGTCATAGCTGAACGCAATTTTACGGCCATACACCCATTCAATCAACGGTACACTAAAAAATTGTTTCACGTACTGTCAAACAGGCTGTACTCGTATCGTACAAACCAGCGCGCACCGGTGGGGGTTGGAAGGTGGGGTTAGAATCCATCGTCATATGACGGGCAAGCCGGCTAGTATATAACAATACTAAAACAAATACGAATGCGATAACAGACAAGAGCACACCGATCAACACAACAATACCTTTGGAAAATCAGTATTTATAGGTGTCCTCTCTGAGATTTTCTTGGTTGGACGACGTGAAAATCCGACGAAGGAGACGTTCCTACTGATGAAGGCGGTCCTCTGTTTTTCCAAAAAATTTCCCATCTTTTCGATAAATGCTTCCGAGTCTTCGAGAGATACTAAAACTGTGTACATACACACACACCAGAATCACATTTTAACCGAGTAGTGGGCCATATCTTTGGGAAAATTTCGGAAAAAACGTCAACGGGTTAAGTCGCCTACAGCTCAACTGATTTCCCATACGCACATTTATCGCACAACATATGGTGTTTTCCAATGCTGCCTTATCGAAAATTGGAATATTGTAAATCCAGTGGTGGTGGATGAGGATTAAACGGACACTATCATACATTAATCAAAAATATTCAACGGCAACTTTCAGAATTAAAAACGGTTAAAAAAAGCACAGTGCAAGTGCACTGATTGGGTAAATGAAACATCGAGAAAAGTGTCGACGTAGATTCCAGTTGTAAAAGCTGAAATTGTTATGATTGCCGAGAGAGTATTAATAATTAATTAATTAATTATACCAATCTGATTTATTCTGAATATCCAAAACAATGCAAAGTAAGAGTGAATTTACATACGTTAGTGATAATATTTTTATCAGCAACGTCACGATACCTGTGTTTACAGACCATGGTCTATCTGTAGGTCGGGGAAACGATGTGGAAACCACGTATCCTGGCAACCTAATCTGAAATTAAAACGTTCCCAAAAGGGGAAAATTGTAATTTGTGTCGAAATTGATATCGGCGCTGAAGGATTTGCACGAAAATTGAAACTATACACATACGCTGGGTATATTGATATTAACTTTTTTGTTTCGTTCGATTAACGTATTTATTATTATCTAGCATATTTACATACATACATACATATGTACATATGTTAAATACCGAATTTTAACACACCGACGAATGGAGACCGCTAGCTTCACTGTTCTCGAATCTTATCATTGCTTTATGGTGATTAGTTTTATCATAATCAAATTTGTTTCATTTTCATGTTTTCATTACATAGTTTATTTAATTCGGGCTATCGTGTAATTCAATTTGGGTTAGGTTAGGTTAGTTGTTATTATTTAGGCTGCTTTTAAACTGCTGCAACTTTCCGGAAATTTGCATGGGTTGCATTTGCATGTTTATAACAAACAATAAAAATCTGCCTTTATTAAGGCTCGCACACACTTACCACACGCCACGCTACACACGTCTTCTGACGAAATCCTAAATGCACAAATTTCTACGACTTTGCATACGACAAGAAAATTGGGAGGCGTTGAAAAGATCGAATACATTATGGTCAAATGGAGATTGTCGCAAACGGATAAGTTCTAATATGAATAAGATGGAAAGCGCACAATGTCCAATAGGAATAAGACAGAAAGTGTATTCGATCGAAAAAATACATACATATGTATGTACATACAAAAAACATTCTTCGAATACAAAATTTCGTATCTGATTTAAGATTATCGACCCTGTATGTATTTTTTCGACATATTTTCCTTTCGATCGAATACACTTTCTGTCTTGTTCCTACTAGAGGTTATGCCCTTTTCGTTTTATTCTTATTAGATCCTATCCATTTGCGACAATCTCCATTCGACCATAATGGATTCGTTCTTATTAAGATTCGGCCTTTTCAACCGTTATCAAGATCTAATAAGAATAATATGGAGAGCGCATAAGGTCTAACAGGAATAAGACAGAAAGTGGATTCGATCGAAAGGTAAAAATGTCGAAAAAATACGCACAATGTCGAAAATCTTAAGGCCCTCACAAACCTGGGCGATATCGCTGCGTCAAGTTTTCGTCCTTGATCGTCGTTGAATCGCACCAATACGAATTATATCGGTGCGAATGGGACGACGATAATGGTGTCAGTTTGACGCAGCGAAAACGCTAAGGTGTGTGAGCGCCTTTCAATAAGATACGAATTTTTTTAATCGAAAAATGTTTTTTATATGTATTTTTTTCATATTTTTACCATTCGTTCGAATCCAATTTCGGTCTTATTCCTGTTAGACATTATGCGCTTTCCATCTTATTCATATTAGACCTTATCCGTTTGCGACAATCTCCATTCGACCATAATGGATACGTTGCTCTTCAACCGTTACCAAGAAAACCAACAATAAAATCTTCATGGTATACAAAATGGAGTATTACGACCAAATACCGGGAAAATGACTACTTTCGATATCCCACGCTTCATTCCAACGAACAACAACATCGTACATCACTTTGGTACGAACCCAAAAGGACACAACGCGCATAAAATTCAACAATAAAAGAAAGCATCATTAATCCAATACTATTACAGTATTGACCTACATATTGTGTAGCAATTGTGTACATCGACGATACGGCCATATTGGAAAGACACCAAAAAAAAAAAAAAAGCGCGCACGCGCCATCTAACGGCGCGTGCGATAAACACAAACGCCAAACGTCAAAACAAATGAAAAGTCTCTCTGAAAAACAAACGAACACATTCGAAATGTAGCACGAGTCCGAATACAATGAATTGAATTAAATAGAATTGAATGCACTGACCCTTTCCAGCCTCTGGAAGTACTGGCGCAGGAAGACGACCGGGTTGGCGGGTCGACTGACGCACAACTGCACAATGCAATCCTTCAGCAGGAGTTGAATGTTGTGACCCTGGATGTAGGCTTCGCACTCGCGCAGACCCTGCTCCTCCTCCATGCCCGTGGCCATCTTAGCGAGCTGGTGGGGCTACGTGGGTTCTCCTCCCGTCGGTTCAGTGCGACATGGCGGTCGCACTATATAGTCTCACAGTTTCTCCACCAGGTCAATAGTGTGCCAATGGATGGTTAACTGTCGTGGTGCAACTCGTTCCGTTAACCTCAGCGCCAGTTGTACGCTCGTCTGACATTCGCCGCGGTGCAACAGGCGCCTGCTTTACCGGCTTGCACAACTAGACGGCTGCGATGGCGGCCGGTAAAACAGTTTTCTGTTTGGCCTCGATAGCTGTCAAAACAAATGAATGTCAATGACATAACCTATAATGTCGATGAATAAAGATATTTTAATTTTTGGCTGTTTTATTCTGTTGTTGATGATGATCTTTAATTTAGTTTATTTCATGTGTATGTGGTGGGAAAAATTTATTACCGGATAAAAAAAGTTGAGGTTATGTATGTAACTATTCAAATTTACAGGTATGTACTAGAGTTCGTCTCATGATATGAACGAACGTATGCAAGTATAAGGACTGGTTACATTTTTAATTTTTTCGTCAATGCATAGACTTGCCGTATTATTGATCCCTAAAAACCGAGACATTCACTACTTGAGGAAAATTTTTCTTTTTAGAAAAGTGTCATTTTTCAACTTGAGCAACAAATGCACCGCATGCGAAATATTTTCTTGCATAAGAACATTCTGCATCTAAATTATTTTTAATATCATAAGAAAATCGATAGATTTTGTATTAAACATTCAAAAAAATGCGCTATAGGCGAAATTTTTTTTCCAAAACAGCATATCATTGAAATGGCAGGTTTTTTATTATTTTCTTCTGACTGGGTCAAAATTACAAACCCAAACTTATGGACAATTCGTCCAGGTATATGTACACATTTACAATATGACAAACTGGGACAAAATAACAAATAGGCCGGGACCCTCCCGGTCAAACCGGGACACGATAAGCCTATGAATTATACATAGTCTAACTTTTGAGAAAAGTTAGACTATCAGTCAGATCTTGCATACAAGATAAAATATTTTAGATGAATTTTGACCTATAGCAATACCTACTTCTCATCCAAGCATTTCAACACAATTCTAGGTCCAAAAGTCTATTGGCCATTAAGAAGGCTATTAAAAAAAACTTATTTTCCATAGTAAAATTTTTAAGATGCTAAAATAACTATGTAGAATTGATTTTGGCATTAAAAAATATTTCTCTAGATTTGTATAAAAATTACTCCCAATAGTCCCGTGGCCGATCACCGGAAAGAGCATCCATGAACCATTAAAGATTACAGGATACATAGATCAAGAATTGAAGTCTACTCTCTGTATTTTGCCTTCCTGTTACACATTGTTTCAATATAAATTTCTTTGAGTGTCTTATGCAAGCTCATGCAGGTGCGTCGATCCTTAGAACTGAAATTCATTTGATATTAATGGATAAGAAATTAATAAAAATAAAACGCAGTTATAGATTTAAATCATGTATGTATATTAAATAGCAACAATTTATTACATACTAGATATATAACGATGAAAACTTTACAAACATATATATATAATATTATTACAGACTATTAAATACACAATTATACAATACGAAGAGCGATTTGCAATTCTATCGTATGCGCATAAAATAGAAGGATATGTTCGAGTAGAATACATTTTTAATTATAATTTAATTGCTTTTTAGTATTCAGTATTTACACTAGTTTTGAAAGTGCAGGTAAAATTTATTTTAAAAAAATTACGTTTAATAAAATTTTCCAATACTTCAATTTCTATCAAAATTAAAGCATAATTAATATAGCTTTTTTAAAACAATATTGAATTCTATTGTAATAATTAAATATTTCACATCTACATATGTATATTGGACACAGAAATTTAAAATATATTAAAAAATTCAATTTACCACAGAGTTCAATTAAGTTCTAACTTCATACGAAAAACGTGTTCAGGCATTTCTTATTTATAATAATATTTTTTAACCTAGAAAAATGTAGAGAAATTATTGGTTTCCAAATAATGCAATTAAATACACACGACACATTCTATAAATAAATCGATTTAAATTTAAAAATAACTATGTCTAATAATTTTCTAATGAGTATAATATTATCCAATGAAAAAACTTTCACCCCATACAAAATTTATGTATGTGGGTTTTTTTTTTGTATTATTTTATTCTTCCATTCAACACAATTTCAGGAATAAAATATAAAATTTTAAAACATTGAACAGTCTTACGAAAAATATCACATATTCTTCAGTGAAACAATCAACGTGCATTGATCCCAGTGATTATATTTCCCTACGACCCGAAACGTTAAAATCTTTTAAGGACACACTCACATCAAAATTTTAGAATAATTTAAACTCATCTAACCTGAACTACTACAAGTTACATACAATGTCGACATCAAAATCAAATCACATACGGAATGTAAACAAAACGTACATATTGGCAATAATTAAGACCACAGCTTTCAATAGAATTTTAGGCACTCCAGTTTAATGATGTGAAACAGCTTCGTAAAGCTTAGGCAACTCGGCCTCCAAACGTACTATCCTAACCGTGGATCTAAGTTTCCAATCCACATCACATTTAATAACGTCGCTCAAATACTCTTCCAACGATGCCGTCTCAGTACAAACAAAACTAGTAAGATAAGTAATCAGCTCTTGAGAACCATCACCATCCAAATCAGCAATCAACAGTGAATTTTCTTGAAAGCTCATATCCGGCTGACATATTGTTTCAGACTTGTCCGTCGAACACATTTGTATTATATCGCTTTGACTAGCATTTACAATGTGAATATCTGTGGCATTAAATGTAACAAGTACCACTCTCTCCGTTAAATGATTCACAGTTATGTTCTCATTTGTTCTGTATTTGTAATCTTGTCCCCTTTTTGTACGCTTCTCGTCCTTACCGTCGAGGCTAAAGTCTGAAAATACATTCTGAAAAATGCTATAGGTACTAGTGTCAACGTTACGATCGTATCTGTTTGTATTTCTCACTCCGACGTTCCACTGCCAAAATTTAAGAACAAAACCAGCAATGCGATTCTTCATCAGACTGTTGTTGAATACTAGCGTTGCCGGAACCATTCCGTAAACCCGAGCCGCGCTGTATTCCCAAGATATATTATCTTTGCCACTTCTTTCGTCGATTAATTGCACGGTAACTTTGCAATTCTTCGGACAGTGTCCTCTATTTTCAACCACCAACTTTCTGCCGTCTATAGAATATATGTTCCGTTGATTCTCCGTTTCTTTTCTTTGACCGAATACTTGATGCTGCTTTGAAACTATCCAATTGTCCCACTTTAGAGAGTACGGCTTATTTGTGATACTCTTGAATAGCTCACCTAGAGTTATAACTCTCAACGATTCCGATAAACTCGTATTATTCTTACATGTAAAGCTCACCATACGGTCTTTGTCGATTGATAGTTTATTTATCGACATACATTCCGATATGATCAGCGGTGTTCCAATAACACTTCCTCTATAGCCTGATATGAGGATCAAAGCATTGTGATTGTTGCTTTCATACGGAGTGCAAGAAGATAACATATCGCTTACTCCGTCGCCGTCTACGTCCATTAAGACAAGAGGGAAATCCACAGCAGCAAATAACTTATTACTATCGTCATGATTGTGTAAGTACCAAATGATTGTACCGGCTACTGGATTGAACGTAGCAAAAAGACCTTCATTCCCAACAACGATACAATCTTTCATTCCATCTTTATCCACATCAATCAGTGTACAATCCACGTCTGTAGGTAGACGAGGTTGTCGTATGAACCAACCGACCTTTCCAGAATTGCCCACAATTAAAATTATACCATTATCACTTGAGGATCTTACACCTTCAGAGTGTACAGGATTGATAACATCTCCCCGAAAGAGTAGAACGAGATTTTTATCCATTCCCGGTGCTCCGTCGACAACGCTTATAGCGCCTTTCAACTCAATATCATGATATGGATTCTCCCAACTAGACTTTTTCAATTTGACTGAGTTGGAAACAGAGCACTGTCCTAATTCCGAACAAGGCAACACCCACAGGAATATAATCACAGTTAAAAAACAGACAAATATCGACAGTACGAAGAAGAACTTTCTCAGTACGGACATGCGTTCAGGGATTTTGTCGTCTTGCAAAATGCTAACATTTTCATTGTTAGAATCCATGCCCATTATTGCGTAGCCATTTTGATCGTCCATTTCTTCAGATGGTGGAAAGTGCTGAAACGACGACAGGCCGTTCTTCATGATTTTGTCCCGCTGAAACTTTTCTATCGAATGCATTTGATTTTTATTCACCGACAGCGAATTGTGCAATTCTTCTTCTGACTCGGAATCAGTTAAGTTTTGTGGTAGCGGTGTGTATATTCTTTGTCCCGTTCCTGTAGAAGACATAATCACAGTTTTGTGTACATAGAAAGAAATCAATACAATTAACAAACACTTTTATACACAACATGGAGCAAATGGTATGCAAATTTTTTAAGCTTTCGCTTGATAATGGAATGTACTATTTTAAAAGAATACTATTCATTTCGGTTTGCCTTTAAAGCAAAATGTCAAATGGAGCTGCCGACTAAACTTGATAGAATAAAATCAATACTTTGACCCAAATATCATACTTGTACAACGCTTTACATTGGGAACAACATTTACCTCAACAAACAGAATCTTATCATAGAAAATTAATCGAATTTTACTATTATCATCAAAGAAATATATTAATTTACTATGTAACATAATTTTTATGATTTGTTTAACATCTAAATGAGACAATAAGCCTGTAACTAAAGATCATTCTTATATATTCAAAGCTATTATTTCAATTTCTTATTATTACTCTTTATTATTAACACGATGAAAATCAAAAAGTAAGTCAAACCGTTCAAATTTTTCAGTTGACCGAAATTACATTATTTTTAAATTGTCAATTTTATACACGAATTTAGCAAATATAGACTCTTTAACTATCAGTTTGCCATTATAAGTGTATTTTTATAATTTTTTAAAGACGTTTAATATTTTTAAAACGATTTATTAATATTATCAGATTCCCTTTATTGTTATGGTCATATAAAACGCTTCTTAGGCTAAAACAATTTTGACAGCTACTGTCATAATTGGCGTTTGCTTGTTTGTTTCACTATTAATACATTTCCATTGCCACTCCAAACTTAGATTCGCATATTTTACGCCAATCGATCAAATTTACTCATTCGATAACACTTTTAATACCAACTGACATGTCATAAACGAAAACATCAAACTTTTTAATTTCACATCCCACTCATACAGATCTGATTTTTTATGCACAATGCACAATGTAAAGATTAATTGACAGGTGAATGTAAAAACACGATACTGGTGATAAATTAGTTTGTATCACATTAAAATTTAACATACTTTTCAGACATTGAGAATCTCTTCGTATCAAAACAACATGGATAAGCTCACTCTAATATCAGGCACTTTATTTTTGGTTGCCGATATATTCGCAATCGTCAGCTTGGCAATGCCTGATTGGATCGTTTCAGACGTTGGCGGTAAATTTATAAGATTTGATACTTACGATTCGACTCATGACGTATTTTTCACCGATTCTGTACTAATTTTTGTAGGCGATACACGTCTCGGACTAATGTGGAGTTGTTTGACTTTGTACAATCGGCCTCAAGTTTGCTTCACACCTGAACTACAAATAGAATGGTTGCTTACGCTCGTGTGTATATTCGTCGGATGCATTTGCATCACAACGACAATTATTCTATTAGTGTCGAGCTATTGGGATAGAAATGTGATACCTTACGCACGATGGGTCGGATTCACAGCTAGTACTAAAATTTTCTAATCTGCATGTTGTATCTCCGATTGTGACTTTAATGTGATCATACTATTGTTTGTATTTTCAGTGGTATTGTTCTGCTTAGCAGCGGTAATCTTCCCGATGGGTTTCCGAGTGGTTGAAATCGGCGGTCAACGATATCAATTGCCGAATAGTCATCAAGTGGGAATCTCATACATATTGTTCATGTTATCGTTGTGGATTACGGTCATGTCGGAACTGTTTGCGGGGAAAGTTTGCCTGCCCAGATTTTAGCATAGTCTGATGATTGTCATTATGTGTTTTGAAAGTTTCATATCTATATTTTATATGACGTTGCTGATCTTTGAAACGGGACGGTATGTTGAATTTTTGAAAAAATGAAGTGTATATATTAGTAGCTTGTTAAAATGAAA